>PVIH01027840.1:0-16231 GCA_004025045.1 Sigmodon hispidus | reverse complement strand
GCTGTTCTGCTCCATTGCCCCATATATTTGAGGGCCCTGGGAACGGGGGCCCCATCTCCCGTTTTTTGGCTGGCTAGGATGTGACTGAGGTAATGATTGACCACTGACATCCTTCACTGACCTGCATTCACTAGCCCAGTGGCGTCCTTTCTTGCATCTAGGACAGAGCCCTGGCATGGGTCTTTGGTTAGAATTAATAACAGAGGTGCCCTGTCCATTAGGCATCTCTCTTGCTCTTTCTTTGTGCCTTTTCAGCTTAACTCGCTGAGCAGGCCTCATTTCCTTTTCCCTCTCTAACTCCGACTCTGAACTACTTCTATGTCGTTCATCATCAGATGACGTAAGAATTAACTCCTCCAGAGACCGCAATGTCAGATAGAGATTGCCTCCTCCGCATGCTCCTTGCTCCTGACTCTGAGATTCTCTGTCTGACCGTTCCCCCTTTAATTTTTCTAATTCCTCAGCTCCCCGCTCTAATTTGGTTGCTCCTACATGATTGTCCAAGCACTCCCTAATCATCGACCAAATTGGCATAATTCCAGGAGGGAGGTTGCCCTCTTTCTGGGCGCGAGTATGGTCTCTGCCCAGTTTCTCCCAGGAGTTTTCTGTGAGAGAGCCACTCACTAAGAACCAAGGTGCACAATGGTCTACGGTATCTAAGAATGCCTGTAAATTCTGTGCTTTCATTTTTACTCCATTAGTCTTTAGTAATTCCTTTAAGGTTATCATGATTGGATGTGATTGATTAACCCCCATTTTCCGGGTCCTTTAGTTTCCTGTGTTCCTTAATTATTTTTCCTGATCCTAGTTCTGACAGCCCCAAGATTCCCGATCAGGTTTCAATCACGCGTCCGTGATTTCCCCGATCCTCTGCCTTTATCTACAGGCAGAGCTCCTGCTTTATGCAGGTCTCACTCTATTCCCAGTGAGACTTATCCGGCTAGCCCCCCTGCTTACCACAGTTCTGAATCCTGTGTGGGAGAGTTTTTTTTCTCTCCCCGTCCGGGCCACCAGCTGTGCCGCGCCCAGTCCCGTCCAGCAGGAAAAGACACGGCACCAGGATTCTTCTGTGGTAATTGACCAGGTCCTTTATTGTTACAGATACTTCTTGCAGTAGTAGCCCCTTGCAGTAGTTCTTCCTTCTCCCAACCTGTGCAGCCAGTTTTAAGCTCAAGTCCTTCACTCAGCTAATGCCGCGTGGGCCTTCACCATAGGGCCATGCACACGGAAGCAAGCTAGTCAATTCAGCACATTCCATGGATGGAGTTAATTATTACTAGAAGCATTCGCCATCAGGAAGGCGGGGAACAGGAGCCAGCGCCATCTTTAAGGTGCGGCAGCTCCCAACAAACCATTTATAAGTAGTTTTCCTACCTTCACTTCCTGCCAAGATAGAACTTGGGGAAATAAACAGCTTAGTCCGGGATTTGAATTCTCTCCTGGCTTGAGGCCCTATATGGGAAATGTTGAGAAATCTGATAATACAACTTGGTTTACTGAAGGATGGCCATTCTTTTCCTGGGTATTGATTAATGAGGCAAGGGCCAGTGTGGATGTTTCTGCTCTTGTGAACTTGCAAGGATCCTTGGGTAAGGTTTATAATGTGTCAGGTGTGGTGAATCAGGTAATGGAGCAAGGATGAAATTGAAATTAACATCTTATAACAACGAGGTTAGCAATTACACAGGGTCAGCAGCTTTGGTGTGTCTGAAGTCACCTTTTATGTTTCTCTTGACTAACTCTAGTAAAAACTGCACCGTTTCAGGCAGTTGTTGGTTGGCAGAGTGTTGGAATGGATCAGTGGTGACTACAGCAGTAGTTGTTAGAATGACTACCTTTGTCCCCATGCCTGTGGAAGCTGACCCAGAGCAGTTCCCTATGATGAGTCTGTTATGCCATAAGAGGGACTTTGGCATTACAGCCACTATTGTGGCTGCCATTGCCATTTCAGCAACTGCAGCAGTTACTGCAGGTGTAGCCATGGCCAGTCCAGTCAAGTCTGCCCAGGAAATTAATGATATTGTGGCTCAAACTTCACAAATTTTAGAGGAGCAAGCACAGTTTAATTCCCATTTGCTGAGTGGTATCCCTGCCACCAATGAAAGAGTAAATTTACTAGAAGAGGTTATTGAAGATGTATATGGCCTAATACAAGTGGGCTGTGTACAGAAGATAGTGCATGTTTGTGTTACCCCTCTTGTTGTTTCAGATGCTTTGAATGAAAGTCGAAGAATTGGAGAATTTTTAAGTGGGAATTGGTCTGTGGAGGCCGGAAAGATGATCCTCAAGCAAAAGTTCCAGATAGCATGTTTGAATGCTACAAGATTGGAGCCTGTTACACTTGGGGGCTTTACTTCTTGGCTCACTTCTGCCCTTTCCTTTTTCAAGGAGTGGGTGGGAGTGGGAATCTTTGCAGTCTGCTGTTTATTTGGGGTTGTTTCTTGCCTCTGCCTAGTTTGCCGTATTCGCATCAGAGGGCATTGTGAAAAGGTCCTACTCACTCAGGCACTCTTGGCTATTGATGCAGGGCACTCCCCCGCAGCCTGGCTCTCTGCCCTTAGTGACTTATAATGATTGCCCTTGCACAGAGAGGCTTTAGCTGCCATTGAATCTCTAAAGGGAATCATTCTCCTCTGATGCAGCCTTTGCACCCTGCCACCCTCACTGGCCTTGCACGCAGGAAGGCGTCTCGGGGATCCTGGCAGCAGGAAACAGCCTTCAAGCAGTGGGCACATGTAGGGAGCTGCTTACAGCCACACCTTAAGATGGCACTGGCCTTGAGCGCTCTCCCTGGTAAACAACTCCATATTTGGCTAAGGCCAAGGATCTGGCTTGCTTCCGCGTATCTGAGCCTATCAGTGATGCCCACGTGGCTATCTTGGATTGGAAGCCCTGAGGGTATTTAGCTAAGAGCGGGCTTCCCCCCAGTGTCGTCCATCGTCCGTGAGAGAGTGGTTGTTCATCTGAGTGAGTGAGTGAGTGAGTGAGTGAGTGAGTGAGAGAATGAGCTAGTGAGTGAAGACAAGAAGAAAATGAAAGGTCCGAATAAAGTGCAGAGAGAAGGATCCGGTGTTGCGTGTTCCTTGCGGGACGAGGTGGCGCGTGACAAGTGGTGGCCCATGCCGGGAAGAGATAAGAACTAAACCACCAACGGACGACAAGATTCAGAACTTTCTGCATTCGGGGGGTGCACCGGTAAGTCCCAGGTAAAGTGGGATCCGCGATTAGAGCGGGGTAGCTCCGGCCTATAAAGATAAGGCGGAGAAGAGGGATCTCACCAAGGAGTGAGGGTAACCTCTTGGCGCTAGCGGGGTAGCTCCGACCTGTAGATAAAGGCGGAGAAGAGGGAGCTCACCAACAGTGGGTGAAACCTCTTGGCGCCATGGAAGCATGGCAAACTCACTGTCTGTTGTAGCGGTGGACGCACAGTAACCTTGAGTTCAAGGTAACAGTAACTGCAGTTTCGGCTCAAAGTGAAAGTAACAGCCATAGCAAGGCTGGGGCTCTTTGGGAAAAGCTCGGAAAAAGATTTTTGAAATAAGAATTAAAAGTCATATAAAGATGGGGTCTTAAAACTCATGTCCAATTTTTTTTGGCATGAGCTGCTATACCATGTCTCTTATCTTTTCCTTAGAATTTTGCTACTGTACCATGGATGTGGTTTAATTCCTTATTTACAATCTCTTATAAATACTGCCCTGCTAAGTTGTTTTGTCTTATTGCCTGGCTGTATTAAATGTAATTCCATAAAGATTTAAGTTTAACTTACAAACATTTGTTATCATACAGTATAAAGTTTTAAACCTTATGCTAATGAAACCTCCATTTGGGTCTTACTACTACCACGCCCTAGGTTTCAAGGCTGAACCACAGCAGGAGCCTTCAGTTTAACTTGCCTTAGGCTCTAGAGGCCTAGGCAGCCACGGTTTTTAGCATAAGAATGAAGGCCAGGCTCCAGGCCACATAAAGCAGGTTTCTGAGCAGCATAGACTCTGGATATTCGTGACATTCGTGGGTACAAGCCACTAATTCAGAATGTACATTTTATGTGCTCAAAAATGTGTGATTTTAATAATCACTATCCTTTCTTCAAAATTGATTGACTTTTTAAAGACTCATTCAATGTGTTTTCCCAGAGTTATTACAACCTTTAAAGAATGCTAGAAAATGCTGTGCAATTGTGGTCTCTTCACAACTTACAGATGTGTAAATCACAGCAGCCAAATCTGCTCAAGTGGCATAGTTTCTAGCTGTACAACTGGCCCTTAATACATATTCTCTTAAACTATTTAATCTGTTCACTGATATAGTCAATATGTGTGGCACAGATCCCTTCAGAAACAGCTAATTATATTGCACCTGTGAGTAAAGTATGTCAGCTTTCATTAAAAATACAGGCTTTTGTGGGACATAACTCAAGCTAGTTTATGTGGGATGTTTGTGTGTTTATTCTGACCTTCCTAGTGAAGGCAATGTCTGTGCTGATCAGTTTACTGAATCAACATGTTATGTTTAATGTTTAATGCATTTGCTAATGTATTTAAGTCCATCAAAGATTTCATCTTAATACTGGATCTTTGCAAGATTACAAAGGACCAAGCCATTCAAATAGTCAAACAGTGTCCTTTGTGTACAGAATTTCTGTCAGTAAACTATTTTGGAATGAATCCTCGGGGCATTTTGCTTCTGAATCTTATTTGACAGATGGATGTTACTCATATTCCCTCCTTTAGAAGGATGGTCTATGTCCATGTTTCTGTTGATACTTGTTTTCATCTTAACTTTTTGCCTCTGCACATTCCGGGGGAAAGGCTAAGGTTGTTAAAAGCCGTTGCTTATAGAGTTTCCAAAAGTAATTAAGTTTTGCCAAATTTTGTGCTGAAGACTGGTAATGGCCCAGGATATATTGGACGTCAATTTACAACCTTTTGTGCACAGATGGGAGTGCAGTTGATCCATGGATTGCCCTATAACCACCAAGGGCAAGGCATAACGGAAAGAGCTCACTGCACACTCAAGGAGTGCCTTATTAAACAGAGAGGGGGAATAGGCCATGGCCGTACCCCAAAGGAAAGACTTTCCCTAGCTCTATTCACTCTTAATTTTTTAAATTTGGATGCTCATGGGGCTGTAGCAGCAGACCAGCACGCCAATCCAGGCATGATGCAGAAAGGACTGGTGAAATGGAAAGACATCCTCACAGGCCACTGGTGCGGCCCAGATCCTGTTTTAACATGGGCAAGAGGGTCTGTTTGCGTTTTCCTCCAGGATAGAAATGATCCAGTTTGGGTACCGGAGCGTCTGACCAGGAAGATTTAATCGGAAAAGGTAAATGAGGCCAGGGAGCAAGCAGACGATGCAGAAGCTCCTGTTGCTGGCCCTGATGGTACAGATAAGTGCTTGCCATAATCGCAGCCATTTCATTGGCTGCCATAGGAGCCACGCGCCATATCGTGCAGACTGCGCAGACTGCAGACTTTGAATGCGGTCTTGGCTAATGTAGTATAGGCTCTGGACATACAAAAGAATCTTATTGCCCAGTTAAAAAAGGGCTTGATGGTTATTAATCAAAGGATCGACCTGGTCCAAAAGTAGATTGATACTCTTTGGCAGCTGGCCTAGCTTGGCTGTGAATGGAAGTTTTCAGAATTACATGGGACTAGTGTACAATATCAGAACTTTATTCATGCTGCAAATCTGTCTAAACAGTTGTCGAGTTATCTTTTAGGAAACTGGATTGGTGAATTCGAAAACTTGATGGCCCAGATGAGAGTGACCATGGTGATGGTGAATTCTACCAGAGTGGATGCGGACCTGGCAGAAGGACTGGCGTCCTGGTTCTCCGCCACTGTGGATCACCAGAAAGAGTGGGCGGGAATGGGAGCTCTGGCGAGCCTGATGGTGCTGATATTCCTAGTGTGCCTGTGGTGCATTTGCTGTATTAGGTTCACTCAACGTCGTAATGCAGCCATGATTCTACAAGCCTTTGCTGCCTTGGAGATGGGACAGTCCCCTCATGTTTGGCTGGCTACCATGAAAGGTTAATTTTTCTAGCACAGGATGCGAGGCTTGCGCACTGCACTTGGGATCCACCGAGGCTTGGATCCACCGAGGTTTGGAGCCCAAGAAGAGCATGTCTGATTGCATGTGGGTTGATACCCACATTCCCGCCTCTGTGAAAAAGGGGTATCGGACAGGTCTGATGTTGTCTGGGTGGAGGACACCTGGAGAAGCATTAGTATATGTTCCTTTGCACAACAGAGATCAGGCCTCTACTCTTGCCTGTTGCTTTTATATTAAAAAAGGGGGAACTGTAGGGAGCTGCTTACAGCCACACCTTAAGATGGCACTGGCCTTGAGCGCTCTCCCTGGTAAACAACTCCATATTTGGCTAAGGCCAAGGATCTGGCTTGCTTCCGTGTATCTGAGCCTATCGGTGATGCCCACGTGGCTATCTTGGATTGGAAGCCCTGAGGGTATTTAGCTAAGAGCGGGCTTCCCCCCAGTGTCGTCCATCGTCCGTGAGAGAGTGGTTGTTCGTCTGAGTGAGTGAGTGAGTGAGTGAGTGAGTGAGTGAGAGAATGAGCTAGTGAGTGAAGATAAGAAGATATCTGAAAGGTCCGAATAAAGTGCAGAGAGAAGGATCCGGTGTTGCGTGTTCCTTGCGGGACGAGGTGGCGCGCGACAGGCACATCATGAGGTGAACACCTGTATGGGCTATATCCTGTCTGTGCCATTAGAAAAACAAAAAGGGGGAGATGTAGGGTGCGAATGGCCTTGCGCAACTTGCTGGAACATTGCATCATGTTCCCCAGGTATTGCACCTCCGCCACTTCTAAATAGGCACTGAGTAGCGACCTATCAGATGTGATCCCTGACTATGCTAATTTGGCACTCCTTACCACCTATCACCAGCTATATGCTAATGAGGCTTTACTTTGGGCACCAATCATATGGCTACATGTGTCCCAGTTTCCCTATATAAGCAGGCTGCATTTCAGGCATGGGGTCTTTCTTCCACCATTCTACCTCAACTGAGCTGTACTCCAATAAAATGTGATCCAAGAAGAATCGTGCATGTGGTGACTCGTCATTCTGCAGGCCAGAAAGTGGCTCGCCACATCAGGGAGGGTGTGCTGCAAAGCCTGAAACCAAGCACTATGTTTCAGTCTATATTTGCAGGGGAAGGGGAGTCCAGCAGAACCTGAAAGCTAGTGGTCTATAGATGGGTTTGGCAGCACAATTGCAGGGAGGTAGCTGGTATGGCCTGTCGTGGGGGCAGACCCTGATACTGAGAAGAGTCTTTGTGGGAGTAGCAGGTAGATGCTCTGCAATGTCTTAGGGACACAACAATATATATTGGGTGGCAACAGATGGGGCTGTCTAGATCCAGTAGGATAAGACCTGACACCTGGCTGTCTTTGTAGGCCCTCATACCAATGTCTATGTATCAGATCAACTTTAGTAACACCTCCCCTAAACAAAGCTCCACAAACACATGCAGGGATAGGTGTCACATTACTCTAGGTAGACCATTTGCCACTGACAATTCCACACAACCACACAGGGATTGTGTTAGGTCATTCTGGGTGTTCATAGCCTGAAAACTAGAACCATGAAAACACACACAGAGCACACATTCAGAGATTCACACACATACAATTGTTTATGTGTCAGGTTCTGACTTTTCCCCCTCACAGCCAAAGACTCAGGCAAACATATATGGATAGGGATCACAGTCTACTAGTTATAACCTCCTCTTCAGCAAAATCCACAGGGCCTGCTTAGTTTAAATTTATGAATAGCCAAATTGCACTTACATACACACACGCATACACACACATACATGCACATTCAAATGGAGAGAGATGATGTATAATATATCTTGTATATGTATATATCTTTAGGGAAAAGACACTAGCAGAACACCTACAACCCAACACACACAACCATACATATAGGGACAGAAGTCAGTTTGTATTAGGTATTTATAATATCTAATATATACTTATCTTACACCTGAATCCTCTCAGGAAAGCCTATGTTTAAGGACCTATAAGGCATTCCTTCCCTAAAACAGTCCATACACGTAGGAATAGGTGTCATTTACTAATAGGTACCTCATCCCCCAATACAAAAGATCAGCCAAAAAACATGAGTAGTTTTTCAGTACCTGTAGGTACTAGCACCCACCGAAAAAAGTACAGTACACTTACACACACACCTAGGCCCTACAACCAAACATCCCAGTACATACATGGATATGGAACTGGGTCTTTATGTTAATTCCTTCCTCTATTTAAAACTCCCTAAATGGGGCTTCTTGCACGGTCCGCTAGTTACAAACACTCCAAACACTCCTTTCCTCCCTTCACAGCCAGATGTCAATTCCTACTAGGCATCCTCTTCTATAACCAATGTCCCACACAGGAATCTAGACGCAGGTCCTTATAGGTGCCCGCTCTCTGTAGCCAATGTCTCTCATATACAAACATTGCTGTATCTGGATCTACCACATAATATCTCCCACACATAAAAGACCCACAAACATATACAAAGTTAGGTTTCACCTCCCACTAAAACCTATATCTCCTCAGCAAGAGAACCACTTACACATATATATAAGGTATCTCACCACGTTAGGTATCTCCTCCCCTATAAGTTCCTCTATATTTTATATTCACATCCAAAGAATGGGAGCAAAGAACAGAAAATGTAAAGAATGTGCAGCATTTCTCTTTCTGGATCTAGGCTCATTTACCTAATGTTATCTTTTCCTAATACATACATTTACCGATGAAGATGGCTCACAAATGAAGATGGTTAATGTGCTGAGCATCCAACTCTTATCTTGTGAGGTTGCTATTAGTGACCAACTGGAGGGCCCATTTTCTTTTGTGGGGGATCCTAGACCATTATAGGCAAATCTACACCTTCAAGTTGTTCCTGAGCTGAATAAGTAAACTGAACAAGCCATAAAGAATAAGCTAGTAACTAGCTATCTATGTTCCATGGTTTCAGCCTTAGCTCCTCTTTGAGTTTCTCCCTCAACTTGTCTGCATGACAGACTTAGATCAGGTCATGGAGACTAGGTGTCATGTCTTCCTAAAGATCCACTGCCATACAGTGAAGTCCCATGCAGAAGGCTAGGTGTCATATCCTGCTATGAACCCCGTCACCTACAGGTAAACACAACTGACACTTTTCCTCATATTCATATAAGGCAAGTGTCAGGTTCTGACCTGTATCTCTGCCCATACAACAAATTTTCCATATACACAAACATGGTTAGGATTGAGGATCTGCTAGATACACCTTCACACATAGCAACACACCAGGTTCACACATGCAAACATACAAACATACATAGAAATTCATGCATGTACACATGCACATGTACAAGTACAAACAATCATGCACAAAAGCCTTTACAAACACTTACCAAGCTGTGAGGTTCTACTACATTTTCCTTAGCCCTATGGATGTAGCTTTGAATTTAGGGAAGGGTTACCTAATAGAACCTGGCAACTACTGGTGTGCTGTAGAAGAGGGGATTCCTAGCAGGACCTGACAATTTGTCATATATGCATCATGTATGGCTTTGGCTGAAAGAGTGGGATAACATTGATACCCATGATACCTAACCTTGTGTGGAGAGCTAGGGCTATAAATGAGTAAAAACATCAGGACCTCATATTTAATTATGTGTGAGTGAACGAGGTGATTTAGCTATGATGAAGTGACACATAGTAGGTCTTCACACCTACCTTATAACCAACAACCCTCATACACATATTAGGCTCACTGTGGTCCTGCTGGATAATCCTTTCATTAGAGAAAAAGATGAACCTACACTATTCTCAGAACCTGCTAGCCATGTAACCCTATAATTAAAAGACTCATATATGACTAGAAAATCATAACTTCCTCAGTAAAATCTTCCCTAATTCAAAGCATAAAACATATGTTCATGGCTAGATGTCACATCAGGCTAAGTACACCATTGCTTACAACCAATGCCACAGATACACAAGAGATGATACTACATTATATTGACTGTCTTACAATCAAAGCACCCTCTCTCTCTCTCTCTCTCTCTCTCTCTCTCTCTCTCTCTCTCTCTCTTTCTCTCCCTCTCTCTCCCCACTCTTTCTAAACGTACACACACACACACACACACACACACACACACACGCTAATCTATGTTCAGACCCTTCTCTATCCAATCCCTTCTACACATACAACTATGTGGCTGTTACTTTTAGACATTTATTCCCCCACAACAAAGATTTATCTCTACCCTCATGACCAACATTCCATATACACAAACATGTATAGGGTCTAGGATCTGCTAGGTACCTTCTCTCCCACAGCAAAGCACCAGGTTCACTCAAGCATACAAACACCAATACACTCATGCACATATGCAGACAATACCACATGAAAGCCTGTAGGAATCTTCCCCCAGATATAAGATCTCACCACTTTTTTCCAAGCCCTATGAATGGAGCTTTGGATTTAAGGGAGAGGTAGGACCTGGCATCTATCACTAGAGGTGTGACATTGCTATAGAAGAGAGGATTCCTTACAGGACCTAACAAGTTTAGGGCTTTAGCTGTGAGAGTGGAACTTTAATGCACCTCCTGACACCAAGCTTGTGTGGAGAGCTAGGGCTGTAAAAGAGAAAGAAGTCCATTGGGACCTGACAACTAACCTGTCTGTCTATCTGCCTGTCTGTCCGTCTGTACGTTGGTATGGGGTGCTTTAGCTATGGTAGGTTGATACCTAGTAGGTCTTGACATATACCCTATAGTTAAAAGCACCTGGCATACATATATGGCTCACTATCAGGTCCTGATAAACCATCCCTTACAGTCTAGCCAAACATAGACAAATTCCAGAACCTGCTAAGTATATGTCCTTATAGTTCAAAGTCCCATACATGACTAGAGCATCATGTCTTTTTCAGTATCACCTTTCCTAAGGCCAAGCTTCAAATACACATTTATGGCTAAGTGGCACATCATGCTAGGTATCCCATCCCCTACAGCTAATGTCACATATATTTATATAAAAGTATGGTGTTAGCAAGATCTAATTGTCCCCTCCCTTAAAATCACTCTCTCCCTCTCTCTCTCTCTCTCTCCTCTCTCTCTCTCTCCCTCACTCTCTCCCTCTCTTTCTCCCTCCTCAAACACACAAAAAACACACATACACACAATCCATGTGCAAGCCCTGCTAAGGAACTAGGTTACACCTCCCCTCTCGACAATCCTTTATACACATATACAACTATGCGTTATATCTAGACATTTTTCCCAACAGAAAAAGCCTCACAAACAAGGCTAGGTTTCTACTCCTTTTAGGTAAACTCTACGTAGGAGGACCAGGATGTTCCATAGGAGGATATGATATCTATCTGTGTGGAGGTATATGCACATAACGAAAGCTTGTCACAGAAGCTACATGTCATGTACTGTTGGTATCTATTCCCATCTCTGTCTCTCCATGTGTAATACTCACTTCAGAATTTTGGGAGTCAGAAACAGCTGATGTACAAGACCTCTGGCCTTTGACTTTCTAGATCTGGGTTCTCCTACTCAACATAATCTTTTCCACATCCCTCCACTTTCACAGAGTGATGGGGTGTGCTGAATGTCTGCAATTAGTTAGGCCTGAGATTTTGCAGTACATGCATATTTAAGGATCCATTTCCATATTAATGCCTAATTTGGGAGATCAAGGCCTCTGAAAAGTGACTCCACCTCTGTAAGTCAGTGCTGAATTGTGTAAGAAAGCAAATAAAAATAGCCATGAAGAGCAAGTCAGTTTAGAGCTGTGCTCAGTATCTGCTAGAGTTTCTACAATAACTTAATACATTCATCATTAAACCCATCATCATTATCCAAATAAACTCTTTCTGCCATATTGTGATGTGCTGGGATGTGTCTACCAGCAATAGAAAGTACACTGGGACAGTATCATGGGACTGGCCTCAATTTGGAATCCTCTAACCTCCACCTACTTACAGGTAGACTTACAAAAGTAATGTACACATATGCAAGCAGACATAAGTTTTAAGGCTAGATCTCCTGGGTTAAAAATCAAGTTTCATTAGAATTCCATAGGATGAGTTTATTTTAATGAAATTAATCATGGACATATATCAAGCAGATGGAGTTCAAGAACCCTGCTGTATGAGGGTCAATGCAACAAATTACAAATACTAACCAATGACGTATAAAGAGCTAGGCAAGGAATGTCAGTTTATTTTACATATATTAAGAACCAATAAGAGGTTATAAACAGAAAAGTGCTATCATCTGAACTGAAATAGTTAATCAAGGGATACATAAAAAGTAACAGTGATTACAGGAACATCAGTTTAGGAGTTGGGCAGAACTGTGGCAACATCATGGCTTGTTCACCCCCTGGATCAAATCATTGGTGAATATACTCACTGCACTCTCTGAAACATGGTTCATGAGGTCAGAACACATGTTAACACATAGTGAGCTCAAGCACAACAGCGATGAGCCAAACAAAATCAAATCTAGAACACCAAGCACCAACCCAAACACTCACTGAAGACAAAACAGAAACACTGAACCAACAAAGTAAAACCAGATGAGCAAGTCCCATGACCAAACACAAAGTAACATGACAAACCCAGGGCAACCTAACTCCTCCCAAAATGACCACTTCTGAAGTAGTGGCCTTTCAGCGTGTAAATGTTGCCCTAGCTTGCCATCTGGGTGTGGCAGCGTATCTGCAGCACCATGTTGTGGCCATGCCCCCACCCGCAGAGTGTGCTCTCACACCTTCGGTGCATCTACATGGTCACCCTTTAAAGAGATGCAACATTTTTCTAACCCCTCTCCATTCTTTTCTCTTTCTTCCCCTCTTGCACTTGTTTCCTGGGTATCTAGACCCCAATAAACTCAACATGGCTTCCTGGCAGCGTGTCAGTGTGTTCCATCCTGCCATGCGCAAAATACTAATAGTGGCCAACAATAAGACTTCAATCAAATTCAAGGCTAGCTAAAAAGTAAAGCCCAAGCAATCTCCCTGGAAAGGGGAAATAAAAAAGATGTCCTGGGTGGACTGGGAGTGGAAGAGATGGACACTTGAGGATTTGGTTTGGTAGGTACATGTAGGAGAATCTACTGAAGGAGGTCACTGGAAGAGGGTGAGTTTCTGATTCAGGGAGAATCCTAATGCAAGGGAAACTGAAGAAATCTACAAAGACAGAACAAGCTAAAACTTGTAGTAATTGTGGATACATAGCCAGAACTGACCTTCTCCTGTGACCAGATTGGTGGATGTCCCAATTGTTACCAGAGAGCCTTGATCTAGTAACGATGAAAATAGATGCAGAGACCACAGCCATACATTAGTCCTCATTCAGGTTCTGAGAATTCTGCTGAGAAGAGGGAGGAAGAATTATAGAATCCAGAGGGGTCAAGAACATCAAATAAAATACAACCATACAACTAACCTGGATCAGAGTAACTTACATAGTCTGAGCGAACAATCAGAGGGGCTGCATGGGACTGACATAGGCATCTTCATAGATATGACTGTTGTATAGCTTGATCTGTTTGTAGGACTGTTAACAAGAAGAGCAGAAGCTGTCCTTGGGCTTTGTTGTCTCTCGGGAAGCTATTCATAACTTGGTCCTGCACACCACTCTGCTTCCTAGCACATACTGCTCAGTATAATCCCAGATGAGAAAATCCTGATCACACAAAAGTAGGGGACACTGAGATAAGAAGACCTCTTTAGATTAATAATAAAACATAGTTATTACTCTTGGAATATATATTGGTGTCATTGGGAAGATACTTTCTTGAGTCATGGAGGTTCACTGTGGAATCTGAGTATGAGAACTTTTGAATATCTGACAGAATCAGTGCAGGGTGGTGCTTATGATAACCCAGGTGGCAGGGACCATGTTAAGGAAGGACTGGTGTTCCTTTGGTGGAAATGAACTGCCCATGAGTAAGAAAAGCCTGGATGGAAAAGGTATATTATTGTAAATTCCTTTCCTGACCTTGACAGCCACAAATAATACTTTTCTGCTTCCCTCAGCTAAAGTGGTGCAGAAATGTAGCAAACTCCTTCCTCTCCTGGACAAGTTGTTACTTTAGCTCCACTCCCAAGGGAGTTTGCCAGCAAAAGTATCCATTTCCTCTTCTACTCAGCTCTTCTAAGGGAACATCTCAGCAGATATTCTGATTCGTGGTGGCATAAGATCTTCACCCAAATCTCTTTTAAGAAGGAGATTTCTTTGGGAAGGTGGAATGGAGGAGAGTGGCTACATCTGCCAGGGTATAAAAGAACAGATGCTAACTGAACAGGCTTCGTAGGTGCCAGATTTTTTTCAGGGAGAAGATTTTCTATTCAGGGAATTAGTTTCATTGGTCAGTGGCAGATTTGGCTCCTGTTTCATGGTCAAACTGTGTTTCTTTCACTGGCCCTTTTTAAAAAGTCTTCAGAGACAAGCTGTATTTCTTTTACTGACTCTGGTTCCAAACAAAAGCACTTTGCCTCTAATTTCTGGTCAGTTTGTGTTTCTTTGGTCTGAGCTGAGGGGCCCAGTGTGCTTCTTTGGCTCTGGGTTTGGGGTCAGGGTAAGTTTCTTTGGCCCTTTTACTCTACAGTTTTCCCTCTTTCTTAATAAACACCTGGAGGGTTTGGAAAGGGAGTGATGGGTGTGTAAGGCTTCATTCCTTTGAGACTGGAAGCAAGCATTTTGACTTTAATATCTTCTGAAATGTAAAAGGGCAGAATATTGTTAGAGTCCAAATGTAAGAAGAAAGATTATCTTGTTTTGGTAGTGTAGAATGTTTGAAATGGACAGATGAATCCACTGAAGGAAACACTTGAGCTTAGCAGTGGTTGGGGTAATAAGGATTACCCTGAAGGGACCTGTCCATTTTGGAGCTGGAGAAGAAGGATTGTGTCCTGGGGAAGAAAGGAGAACTAAGTCCCAATGTTGATTAGAGAGGGAAGAGGATCTTGAAGAGTCTTAGCAAATGATGCTGGTGAATATCCAAAGATGAGTGTAAATGTAGTGCAATAAATGGGTAAGGAGATGATCTGGGAAAAGTAATGACTGGGACATAAGACCAGGAGGCATCCATACATGAGCAAGAAGACAAGACAGAAGGAAATCTTTGGAAGGAGTGTTATTGGTAAGAGAGAAAATGATAGGAGTTTTATCTAATCAATATGGAGTTCTTGGAGAGTTTGATATGAGTGTTTTTGAAGGAACAATTCATTCATTTGACCTTGACTGAGACTGGGAATAGCAGGGGATATTAAAATGCCAAGGGATGATAAGACCTTTGACTCAGCTACAGTTTGAGAGTCTAGAGAAGTAAATTCAGTGACCCGTCCATCGGGATCAGTTATTGGTTAGGCTTGGGGAGGCTTCTCCTGAAATACCAATGGGGAGTGAGAGAGAAAGGAGACCAAGCACATAAGAGAGACAGAGTCAGTCTGAGTCATATCAAGGTCTCATTTATTGAACATAAAACAGGGTTTATATACACTCAGGGGCAGGGGGAAGGGAGAGAGTGAAAAAAGTTTGCAGAGAGTGGGAAAAGTTTGCAGCAGCAAAAGCAGAGAATCTCTCAAGGTCGGGTAGTGCTGGTGGCAGGCTGATAGAATTTGCAACAGCAAGGGCTGAGTCCCAAGGTCGGGAGAGAGCTGGCTGTTCCTGTGGCCATTGTGCTACTTTGTGCTTATCAGGGGAGTGTTTGTGAAGACAGTTTTGCCAAACTCCAGGTGCTGTTTGCTTAGGGCAACAGGGGACTATTGTTCCAGATGTTTTTTTGGGCCCTAACAATTCAGGGCCATTATCTGAATGAAGGGAGGTCAGGACTCTAAAACAGGGTTTCCTAAAAAGGGGATTAGAAACCATCTTTGATCTGTTAGTAGGGAAAGCTCCTATTAATCCTGAGAATGTGTGTACAAAAATTAAAATGTATCTGAAATGTCTAACTGTGGGCATGTGTGTGAAGTCAAGATGCCAGTCTGGTCCAGGGAGGGATCTCAGGCTTGGTGAGTGGAGAAAGAAAGACTCTGGTGCCCAGAGGTGGTTTTAGAGGTTTGGCAAATTTTACAAGAAGCCTTGATCATCTTTAGAAAGAACAGATCCTCAGAGATACACTGTAGTTTGTATAAAGTGAGACAAAGTCTGGCTATTGGGATGAAAGGTCTGGTA
>PVIH01027839.1:0-16233 GCA_004025045.1 Sigmodon hispidus | reverse complement strand
AAAAAAAATTCAGAGGGAAAGATGAACACAAAGAAAATATAGGTGTAGCAATCTTATTTGTATGTCTACCCTTGATAAGCCATGCTTATCATTCTTATCCTCTATATAGTTATTGTTAACTCTTCCACATTTTAAATTCTTTTTACTGTGTGTTTTTTTTTAATAAATACAAAATAAAGGAAAAAAAAAAAAAAAAAAATTTATCCTTTTTTTAAAAAAAAAAAAAAAAAAAAGAAATATGTCTCTTAGTAAATACTAATTCACATTTTACTTTCAACCCTGTTAAAGAGGTATGCTTCCCATTTAAGATCCATCAATGAGAAAAAGACTTTTGCCTTTTAGTCATTGACTTATATATCAAATATAATATGGTCAGAAGTTATATAATGCAGAAATATCCTTGGTTGAAACTATATGATATGTAAGATCAAGGCTTAAATTGTCTACAGGTATGAATCTTTATAAATTTTCCCTGCATAATTCTCCATATTCTTTAAATTATAATTCTAAATAATACCATTGGCCACAGGAAATTTAATTATGCTCTAGTAAGTAGATGAGCAGCATGGATGGCTTTTTTGTAAATGAGGAGAACATATGAGTGTTTTCATATCAGAAATTGAGAGGACTCATAACAGAATTTGATGGGGTACATGATGTAAAATCACCAAATAATAAATAAAATAAAATAAAGAATAAATAAATGCTTACTAATTTGTAATCACAGTTTTGAAATAGCTGGTTATCACAGATTCATTAATTTCCTTTTCTTTCTAGATAAGGGTATTTGAATATAAGTTTTTGAATTTTGATATTATTCTGAATAGTTTATTTGGATTTATTTAAGATGTCAAACAATTCTTAAAACATTTTATGTATTATATAAATAAATCTACTTTGTGTTTTGTGGCTGTTTTTCTGAATATGTTTCTTCATCTTTACTTTCAGAATATTTTCATGGTAATGCTTCATGGTCCATGGTAGTCTCTCACTTGCCATGTAGCTGATGTTAATCTTGACATCATAAATCTTACCTCTCGACATCATAGAACTCAATCATGAGTTTTATAACAAAAACACTTAATCAGGAAATGTTTACCATAATTTTATTCCAGTTTACTTGCATGTTACTAGATAAATGCAAAGTTCTTTATAAACTTCTTTTTCTTCTTCTCTCTCTCTCTCTCTCCCTCTCTCTCTCTCTCTCTCTCTCTATATATATATATATATATATATATATATATGCATATATATGCAATCTCTATGTCCACAATTGTAACTGAAGTTTACATTTAAATTTCCTACCTCTAATTTGCAAGCACTAGAATTGCAAGTGTATGATGGTATAAAATATTGATTTAAGATGTGTTGTATTTGTTTATGTTATGGAACATTTGTATAATGATGCAAAGATATGTTGCATTTTTTATCTTGAATTTGTTTAATTGTGTGAAGCTCTATTACATTGCTTGTCTAAAATAACTGATGGTCTAATAAAGAGATGAAAGGCTAATAGGAAAGCTGGAAAAAGGCTAGGTGGGTCTGGCATGCAGAGACAATAAATAGGAGAAATCTGTGAAGAGAGATAAAGTATTGAGAAAGGAAGGGGCCAGTAACTCAGCCATATAGCCAACCATGAACTCAGAGTGAAAGTAATGTTACAGAGATTAAAAACAAAAGATTAAAAAAACACCAAAATTTACAAAGCTCAGAGGCAAAATATAGATGAGATAATTAATTAAGAAATCTGGCTTGAAATAAGCCATGCTAAGGCAGGGCCTTTATAAATAATAATTATTCTCTGTGAGTATTTACTTGGGAGCCAAACGGAGTGTCAAGTCCCCAAAAAGTAAAGAATAAAAAACAACCATCTAGAGAATGTCAGAGTACATTCACTGTAGTTTTGAATTCTTGTATTAAAATATGAACTTCATAGAAGCACAGAGTAGACTTTGGCTTTGACCCATTCTTACCATCTCCTACTTGTAATTGAATAATCACATTTTTGTCTTTTAAAAACTAAATTTCTGTTTTTCTTTTAGGATCTCTGATCAGATATTCTGATTTCTTTGTTAGTTTTTGATATTTGATTTCTACTTAGATCCTTTGTTTGTTTTTTAACTTTAACAGTTTGGGCTTGTTTGGGAGACTTTTAATAACTGCTTTTAATTTTTTAAAATAACTATTTATTTTTAGAAAATAAAGTTCTTTTTTTATGCATCCCCTTGATCTCCTTCCCTTCCCCCTCCACCCCTTCCTGTTTGCCTACAGCCTTCCTCCTTTCCATCCCCCCATTCTCTGCCCCCAAAGGGCAAGAAGTCCCAAGGTGAATCAACACAGCATCCACTCCAGGCAGGTTCGATTTCCTCATCATAACATCATGTCTAGGTTAAGTCTTCTTCAGTCAAGAGTGGGCTCCGAAGTGCCAGTCCATGCATAGAAACATAGTATGATCCCTCCCCTCAAGGCTCCACATAATGACAATATCAGTGGACAGCGACTTATCCTGGGAGGGACTCGTTTCTATTCTTGAAGGTTCCCCAGTGGCTGTTCTTGATACAGTGAGCTGTCCAGCACTGCAGCCTGTCATCACTGGGGGAGCTTTCCTCGTAAGCCCTATGCCCTTGCTCATATAGACTCTTCTTCCTTGCACTTAGCTTGGCCAGGAGTCAGCCCAGCTTGTAATACTTTAGAGATTATAAGTCTAGCCAATGGTGTTCAAGGTGGAGTTGGAGTCAAGCAGCTTCAGACAGTGAGGATCCCAGGTCCAGAGCACTGTGGGAGTATGACCCCATGGTGTCTGAAGCAGAGTGGGAGTCAGGCTGCTTCAGAAAGTGAGGATCCCATGACTTGACCAGAGTAAGAAACCATGTGGACTCTGTTTCCAGAGCAGACAGGAGACACAAATCCCCTGTAGGGACAACTGTCTAAGATTGTACTAAGACCTGACTAAGAGTAAATCAAGAAAGCAATGGGAAGACATCAGTGCAAGAATATATATAACAATATACAGAACAACAAGGCACCACCTGAAGAAGCTGATGTCTCTACAACAAAGACCTGAACAGAGCAATGAAGAGGAAACAAAAAGTAAAAACAATACAAACACCTTTATGAATACTATAGAAGCTTTAAAAGAGGATATTCCTTCAAGAAATAGGAAAAAAAGACAAATAAAAAATTGGAAGAGATGAATTATCCTTGAAAGAAAACAAAGGCTGCCTGGGAAAGTTGTGTTCCGGGACCAGGTTCGGTCTGTAGTGCATGTTTCCACCTACTCCTTAGCAGGCAGGACTAGAGTTTTGCTGTGAGGGGTTCCTCCAGCTACTACTAATACAGGGGAAATTGCATGTGACCCCATCACTAATTGCATCATCAAAGAGGAACTGAGGTCTTAAAATTGAGACAGCTGCCCAGAGCAGAGTCAGATATTGAACAGACCCCTCGCTCAGAGATGACAGGAGACACAAAAGCCTTTTTGCCACAACTGACCAGGAGCTACCTAATCGTGAACCACTAAAGCCATCAACAGATGCCAGTACAAAAATACATATAATAATATAAAAAACAACAAGGTAACTTCAGAAGAAAGTGGTAGTTCTACAACTACAAGACCAGAACAGAGCAATGAAGAGGAAGCAGAAGGAAGCAACACCAAAAACACTTTTATGAAGATCATTGAAGCACTCAAAGAAAATATGAAAAATTTCCTTAAAGAAATAGAAGAAAATACAAACAAAAATTGGAAGAAATGAACAAATCTTTGAAAGAAAACTAAGAAAAGGTAAATCAAAAAATGAAAGAAACACAGCAGGAACTAAAAACTAAAATAGAATCAATAAAATAGGCAAACATGGAAAAAGAAAACCTGAAGAAAAAAGCTGGAACTATGGATACAGGCATAAACAACAGAATCCAAAAGATGGAAGAGAGAATCTCTGATGTGAAAGACTAAGTAGCTAAAGTAGAAAAATTAGTCAAAGAAAATACTAAAACCAAAGAAGCCATAACACAAAATGTTGAGGAAATCTGAGACACCATGAAAAGACCTAACTTGAGAATAATAGGAAGAGAAGAAGGAGAAGAATACCAGCTCAAAGGCACAGATAATGTATTCAATAAAATCAAAGAAAAAAACTTTTCTAACTTGAAGAAGGAAATGCCTATAAAGATAGAAGAAGCTTACAGAACACCAAATAGATATGACCCTTAAAAAATGTCAGCACACCACATAATAATCATGCCACAAAATGTACAGAACAAAGAAAAAATTTTAAGAGCTGCAAAAAAAGGGCCAACTTACCTATAAAGGCAAAAACATCAGAATAACACCTGACTATTCAATGGAAATGATGAAAGCTAGAAGGGCTTGGTCAGAAGTTATACAGACGTTAAAAGAGCATGGCTGCCAAACTAGAATACTATACCCTGCAAAATTATCAATCAGCATAGATGGAGTAAACAAGATATTTCATGACAAAGTCAGACTGAAACAATACCTATATACCAATTCAGCAATACAGAAAGCATAAGAGGAAAAACTCCACCCTAAGGATGCCAGATACACCCATGAAACCACAGATAATCAATAATCCCACAGAAGAGTACCCCAGAGAAAGGAAATACAAACAGGTCACTACCAAAAGTAGCAGGAAATATCAGTCAGTAGTCACTAATATCCCTTAATATCAATGGACTCAACTGACCTATAAGAGACACATACTAATAAAATGGATACAAAAACAGAAGTCATCCTTCTGTTGCCTACAAGAAACACACCTCAACCACAAAGACAGACACAGACTCAGAGTAAAGGGTTGGGAAAAGATTTTCCTGTCAAATGGTCCTTAGAAACAAGCTGGGGTTGCCATCCTAATATCTAACAAAGTAGACTTTAAGCTAAGAGCAATTGAAAGGGACTAAGTTGGTCATTACTTATTCATCACAGGAGAAATTGGTCAAGAGGAGATTCCAATCCTGAATATTTATGCCCCTATTATAAGGGCATCTACCAATGTAAAAGAAACACTCCTAAAGCTCAAATACCACATGAATTCTCACACCTTAATAGGTCACTTTCACCCCTGGATAGGTCAACCAGACAGAGACTCAATAGAGAAATAAGGAGTCTAAAAGAGGTTATGAAGCAAATGGATTTAATAGATATCTACAGAAGCTTCCACCCAAATGCAAAGGAATATACATATTTCTCAGCTCCTCATGGATCTTTCTCTAAAAATGACCACATAATTGGTCATAAAGCAAATATCAACAGATACAAAAAAAATGAAAATAATCCTTTGTAACATATCAGACCACCAGGGCTTAAAGTTAGAGTTCAACAACAGCAAAAATCAAAGAAAGCCTACCAACTCATGAAAACTAAACATCACTCAGCTGAGCTACATATGGGGCAAGGAAGAACTTAAGAAAGAAATCAATGTCTTCCTAGAATTTAATGAAAATGAATCCACAACGTACCCAAACTTGTGGGACACAATAAAAGCAGTCTTAAGAGGAAAATTCATAGCACTAGATGCCTATATGAAAAACCTAGAGAAATCCCACACTAGAGAACTAACAGCACAGCTGAAAGCCTTAGAACAATTAGAAGCAAAGTCACCTACAAGGAGTAGACAGCAGGAAATAATCAAACTTAGGGATGAAATCAGTACAATAGAAACAGATTTTTGAAGTATAGCCTAATGATTCTCTGAATTTTTTTGTCTGTTTTTATGTCTCCCTTTAGATTTTGTTAATTTTGATGTTTTCTCTGCCTTTTGAGTGGTTTGGAAACATGTTTGTCTATCTTGTTGATTTTCTGAAAGAACAAACTATTTTGTTGATTCTTTGTATTTTTCTCTTTTTTTAAATTTTATTGATTTCAGCCCTGAGTTTGATTATTTCTTGCCTTCTAACTCCTTCTGGGTGAGTTTGCTTCCTTTTGTTCTAGAGCATTCAAGTGTGCTATTAAGTCCTTTGTGTGAGATTTCTCAAAATTCTTTTTATTGGCACTTATTACTATGAACTTTTATATTTACAATGCTTTTATTTTTTCCCATAACTTTGGGTATGATGTGAATTTATTTTTATTTAATTCTGGAAAGTCTTTAATTTCTCTTTTTAATTATTCCTTGTCCCAGATGTGGTTCAATTGAGAGTTGTTCAGGTTTCATTAGTTTGTAGGCATTTTCTAGTTTGTGTTGTGCTTTAACTAGCTTTAGGCCATGGTGGTCAGATAGGATACAAGAAA
This sequence comes from Sigmodon hispidus, assembly GCA_004025045.1. Lineage (NCBI taxonomy): Eukaryota > Metazoa > Chordata > Mammalia > Rodentia > Cricetidae > Sigmodon > Sigmodon hispidus. Next base: position 9,980 of record PVIH01027839.1, on the reverse strand, counting down.
ATATTTCAATATTTTGTATCTATTAATCTTTGCTTTATGATCAAGTATGTGATCAACTTTATAGAAGGCTCCATAGGTGTTACAAAGGCATATTCTTTTATGTTTGGGTAGAATGTTCTGTATATATCTGTTAAGTTCATTTGAATTAAGTATTTGTCTGGTAGACATGTACATCACTGCGAGTGGAGTATTGAAATCTCCCACAGCTAGTGTATAGAATTTGATGTGTAATTTAAGCTTCAGTAATATTTCTTTTACATATGTATGTGGGCCCTTATATTTGGTGCATGGATGTTGAGGATTGAGATATAATTTTGATTGACTTTTCTTGTGATGAATATATAAATGTAATGTCTTTCCTGATATATTTTGATTAATTTTAAAATTATTTTGTTAGATATTAAGGTTGCTTCTTAATTTTATTTGATCAAAAAATCAATCCTTTACTCTGAGGTAGTGTCTGTCTTTGAAGTTGAGGTGTGTTTCTTCTATGCAACAGAAGGATGAATCCTTAGTCCTATTTACATATCCATTCTGTTAGCCTGTATCTTCTTAAAGCAGTATTGAGTCTATTGATATTAAGGGGTATTACTGACCAGTGAATGTTAATTCTTGTTAATTTTTTTTAATGGTAGTGTGTGTGTTCTTTGTTTAGGATTTCATACTGTGGGATTTTATTGCTTGTTCTTTCATGTGTGCATCAAACTATTGTGGGACTATTAATCTTTGTAGTAGTACAAATATTGGTTTAATAAAACACTCGTTGTTCAAGTTGCAGGACAGTAAGTAGAGGAAGGGCAAACAGAGTAGGAGAATCCTGGGAAGTGAAAGAGCAGAGCAAAAGACAGCATCAAGACACAGGAGAAGCATATTTATTTGGGACTAATTGGTTCAGGACTGGCCAGGACATGTCAGGAAACTGCTGACTACATTTAGTTTCCTTAGGTTGAAGCTTTCTTTCTAGTAGTTTCTGTAGGGCTCAATTTGTGAATAGGTATTGTTTAAACCTGTTTTGTCATAAAATATCTTGTTTATTCCATCTATGATAATTGAGAAATTTGTAGGGTATATTAGTCTGGACTGGCATTCGTGGTCTCTTAGTATCTGCATAATGTCTGTCTAGGACCTTCTGGGCTTCATAGTCTCCATTGAGATGAGAAGTGTTAATCTGATATGTCTGCCTTTATAAGTTATTTGGCCTTTTTTTCTTTGCAACACTATGTAATTTTTCTTTATTTTGTATATTTAGTGGTTTATTTTGTGCTGAGGGGACTTTTTTGGTGGGTAGTCTATTTGGTATTCTGTAAGCTTCTTGTATCTTCATAAGTATTTCCTTCCTTAGGTTGGAAAAGTTTTCTCCTATAATTTTGTTGAGCATAATTTCTGTGCTTTTGAGTTGGTATTTTTCTCCTTAATTCCTATTAATTTTAGGTTTTGTCTTTTTATGGTATCACAAATTTCCTGGACATTCAGTGTTATGGCTTTTGGAACGTTAGTGTCTTCTTTGCCTGATGAATCTATTTACTCTATTGTATCTTCCATATCATAGATTCTCTCTTCTATCTCTTGTACTCTGTTGCTTATGCTTGTATCTGTAGCTCTTGTTTGTTTACTCAGACTTTGCGTTTACAGCATTAGTTACAGTTATGTCAACTTCATGGCTTATTTTTCAGTTTTCAAATCCTTAATGCTTTCCTTCACCTGATGGTTTTGTTTTTTGAGTGTTTTTTATTTTGGTTTTGGTTTTCTTTAAGAGATTTATTAGTTTCTTCAAAATTTGTTCTGCTTTTTCTCTCTTTTAATGAGTTCTTCATTCTCTTTTTAATTTTCATTTTAAAGACTTCTATGATCTTCATAAAGTTATTTTTAAGGTTGTTTTCTCCTGTTTCTTCTACATTGGTATGTTCCAATCTTGCTGGTATAGAACCACTGGGTTCTGGTGATGTTATTTTGCTCTTTATGCTGTTAAATACATTTTTGTACTTATCTCATCTCTCCCTTCAATTAGTACAAATACTCTCTGTTTCAGGGAACTCTTCTTGGTCCAAGAGATTCTCTTGGTACAATTGGAGCCAGTAGAATCTGTGTCTCAGTGAGCCATTAAGGTCTCCAGGGGACAGGTGGGTTTGAAAATTGGAGTGTGGTTCATAGGCTGTGGGCCCACCTGGATGCAGGTGTCCTGCCTGTTGGCCTGCATTTGAAGCTCTTGTGGTAAAGCAGCAAGTTGAATTTGTGTCTCAGAGAGCCACAGAGATTGGTCTAGACCCTTCATTTGTAAGTATTAAAATTCAACTCTGATTATTAACTATTGCTACTTTAGGTTTTATTGACATATGTCCTTGCCCTGACTAAGTCAGTAAACTCAGAATGTTTTTTTTCTTGTTTATTTATTTTGTATTTATCAAAAAAACAGTTAAATGAATTTAAAATGCTGAAAAGTTAACAAAAACTATAAAGAGGATAAAAATCATAAGCATGACTTATCAAGGGTGATAATGCAAATAAGATTGCTACACATATATTTACTTTGTGTTCAGCTTTCCCTCTGAATTTTTTTTTCCATCCCTGTATATCCTTATTCAAGGTCCCTTCCCCCTTCCACCACATCAGGTCATTTTTCTTCTCCACAACTCCCCATCCCCTCCCTGGGCAGGGAGTAGACAGTCCTATGGTCCCAATGACCCAATAATGTTTGGATCAGTCTCCACTCCTGGCCAAATCCAGTTTTGTCCATCCTCCCTCAAGAGTGAGTCAGGTGTTCCTAGAATGTTTTAAGTTTAATCACACACATACACATACACAAACATTGAATAATTTAGTTCTTTAATGTCAAACCTATTTGTAATTTAATGCAACAATTTCAGATTTTTGTGACTATAAATATTCATATCTAATCCAACATTTATTTTCCCTTTCTACTCATTACTATGCTCTACATATTTATATTTGATATTAGTTCCATTTCATATGAGAAAGTTGTTTTGTTTTACTTTGTAGCCTTTTTAATAGGCCCTATCTATGCAAAAATTTAAAATAAAAATGATATCTTTTATGTATATAGGGCCAATATCTAAGAGTAACTGAGGCAGAAAAAAACCAAACAACACTCATATAAGTGTAAAATACTATCTGACACAAGTGCCACAAAAATAGCAAATATAGCAGAACTGATATCTAAAATGTCTGAGGAAGTCAATAAATGGCAGCTCACAGAAAATAAAAATACGTAAAAATAATAAAATATTGTACTTCCACCATGAATTTAGAGTGCCCCAAACACTTACATTTACTAAATGAAATTGTATATCATAAATATTTTTAAATACATCTGAAGATTTAAGAAAATGAAAAAGATCTTAAAGACATGAGTTATTCAATAGAGGAATTTAGTTGAAATACTTCTGATAGTTCACATCTCAATTAGACAGGAGTAGAATTGCTTAGCATTAAGTCTATAGAAAGACCTCAGAGAGAATATCTGAGTTAATATTAGTTAAGGTGAGAAAATAACCTGGATGTGGTAGTATGATTGCCCTGATTTGAATCCTGGACTGCATGGAGAGTGTAGTTAAAATGAGTATTCAATCCTTCCTTTATAAAATTTCTCTTGCCTGGGATATTGTCACAATAAGACAAGTAGTTTATACAGTTAGTAAATCTTATAGAAAAAAATTCAAAGTGAAACTAGAGAAGTAAAAATAAAGATATCTGGTTTACAAAGCTCTGGTTAAAGGGTCATATGGGGGGAAAAAGAAAGAAACTAATCTTAGAAAATGAAGGCGCATGACAACCAAGAAAACTAATTTATACTTTCTCATTATTTTTCATGTGTGATATTAAATATAGTAAGATCTTTTATGTTCCCTAATTATATGGTTTTGCATTATCACAGATTATTTTTAATATTTGAAGTTTAAATATATCTTGCATAAGGTCTAAAATTATAATTTTTTCCTCAAACTCTTGTACAATTTTTTCTTCAATATTCATTTAAACATTTACTATTTTTGCTTATTTTTTATGTGTTCCTGTACACAACTTTATAAATAAAATCTCTTCTCCTTTGTTTTGATGTCTCAGGGCAGTCCTCACTATTAACCTCTATGGAGAATTTCTATTAAACAGTTCTCCCCCCAACTATGTTTTTTGCTTTTTTCTCCTCTTCTTACCTTTATCATTATCCTTGTTCACGTATTTATTTTTATATTAAAATACCTATAGCCAGCTGGTGGTGGCAAATGCCTTTAATCCATGCATTGTTGAGATAGAGGCAGGTGATTATCCAAGTTCAAGGCCAGCTTGGTCTGTAAAAAGCAAGTTGTGGGACAGCCAGGGCTGCAAAGAGGATCCATGTTTTAAAAAAATTAAAATAAAAAAGGAAAAACCATGTTCAGAAATTTTAGAAACATAACATTCTAAAATATTTCTTTTATATAATTAGAAAACTATATGTTTAAAGTGTTTTTTAAGAAAATTTAACATTTTTATTATCTAAAATTTTCTAGGGAGGAATATCATATCACCTTTGAAATTATTTGGATTTTATGTCTCACTGAACAATTTCAAATTTACTTCAAATGAATCTCATGCATTACTTTTTTATTTTTTTGGATAACATTTATTTTTATTTGAAAATCATTTTATGCTTTCTAAACAGCCCTACAAACGATCTTTTATTTTATATCTCCCTAAGATGAGTAGGTCTCAGAATAGATACCACTATTATGCTCGTTTGGCATGTAAGAAAATACAGGCACCAAGAGTTGTGAGTCCTGGGGAATTGATGTTAAGGATCATTGACAACCAACCTAAAATACGAATCTTTATTTTTATACTCATGTTTAGATGACCTTCACTCATATTCTTTTTTGCACTGTTCCTTTTTTCTATGTATCTCTGTCTATGCCTGTCTTTCACATACTCCTACCTTTTAATCTTCAGACTCATATGAATAAAAGACAATAAATTCATAGTAATGATAGGTGTAGGAAAGTTCTCCTATTTGACAATGATTCTATGGCTTTAAAAAAATCCATAACAATTTTCTCCCAGATGTAATTCTCTATCTTGGAGGGTTGTCTGTTTCCTATCTGGTGGGAAGTAGACTTTTGCTCATATCTCCCTGGGAATAATTTACAAAACATGATGGTTGCAAGATGGTTTATTCAGTAATGTGTTTGCTGCTTAAACATAGAGATTAGAGTTTAGATCCCAGCACTTCCTTAAAAAGTCAGGTTGATAGCATTTTCCTATCTGGAGTTCTGGAAGAACAAAGGCAGGAGAAACCCAAGGGCTTGCTCAGCCAGCCTGTCTAGCTAATCAAGGCATTACTTTTTATTTATTTTTGTTTGAACTATAGGCTATTTATGTCTATATATCTTTGTAATAATATTTGTAATGACAACAGCTTGTTTATAATCATAAACAATATTTGTTACTTAAATTATGCATGGATATGTAAAATATTTAAATATCAATTAATATTTCTGAACAAAAATCACATTAATGTCAGGTATGATTTATAAGTAGTACTTACAACTAATTTTGAAATTTTATTATTTAGAAATATATAGAGTTCATGAGTTTTGGGTTATACTTGAATCCATTAGAGCCCCATTATTATACTGCATTTAATTTAGATTCTATATGCAATAAATGCAATCAACTTAAAATTTTATATTGTATCTATATTTTTAAGATGCGCTCAGGCAAAAGAATGCTCTCAAACAGTAGAATTTATGATCAGTGTCTTATTTTTAAATGATGTGTGTGTGTGTGTGTGTGTGTGTGTGTGTGTGTGTGTGTGTGTTATTTTAAACAGCTTCTGGGTTTTTTCACAATTTTTTTTACTTTATTTTTGGATTTTATTTACATTTCAAATAAGCATTCCTTTAACATTTGTCTTAAAATCATGATGTTTTTCAAAGAGTTTTAGAAGATTATATATCAAAAAAATAGGGTTTCCAGGAATCATCACATCTGTCCCATGCATGACCAACAACATGGCACTAAGACCAAGAGAACCATCAATATTATGAGGAGAAGAAAGTGTGGAGGCCATGCAGTCCCAACAGTATTCTGTACTTTCCCCCAAACCACTGGTCTTTGCCAAATGAGAACATCCCTGTGGGATGGACTAGCACTCATATACTGGTTTCAAACTAGGTCATATGGCTCCCCTTTCACAAGTTTGTTTCTTTCTATGTGTGTGACCAACTAATTTGAACCAGGAGCATCTGTAAAGGTTTATAATTATCCACTAGAGCATCAAAGGCTCACCACTGGGTACACAACTGAAGTCAATGACTGTTCCTCTTTCAAAATCTGTTGCAAATAGGTCAGTAGTGATGGGTGATGGGTAGATCTCCACAAGCTGCTCTTTGACCATTTCAATAGCCATTCATGACTGGCTATTGAAAAGTCTAGGCTTGTACAGGACCAATACAGGCAACTCCAACTGCTGTGAGATTATGTTTACAATAGCCACATCACACACCTTTCTCCTGACTTTTTCATTCTTTCTGGTTTCACTTTTACAATCATGCCATAGCCTAAGAAGCAGTTGGATTAATGTCCTATTTAGGACTGAGTAGTGAGCTGTCATATATTCTTTGTTTTCTCATTTATTCATTGTATTTAATTCTTAGAAGTGGATGACACAGTAGCAAATTCAGTGTAATTTTAGGAGAACAAATGTAGATGGATACTGTTTCCAAATAGTATCATTGTAAGAAAAGCTGAAGATCCAAGACATTCATGCTAAAGATTTACCCTCTTTCAGTGAAATAAGAATGCTTTTGCTTAAGGTTCACTAATGAGTGAGTATATCCCCTGCTTATACTTCTAAGTTTGTGAGACTTCATTCAGGAGGATATTCTCCAAAACCATCCATTTGCCAGAAAACTTTAGTATATCATTTTGTCTTATTGCTGTGTAGTACTCCAATGTGTAGATGTACTACACTTTGTTAATTCATTCTTTCAGTTGTGGGGCATTTAGGTTGTTTCCAGGTTATTGCTATTATGAATAATGATGCTATAAACATAGTTGAGCCAATTTTTTGGGGGTGTTGAATGTGTGCCTTTGGGGTATACGCCAAATAGTTTTAGTGCTGGATCCTTGGGAAGATTGATTCCCAGTTTTTGGAGAAACCACCATACTGCATTCTAGGATGTGAACAAGTTTACACTCTCACCAACAGAAGAGAGTGATTCCACTTGCTCTTCATCCTTTCTAGCATAGGCAATCATCTATGTTTTCCTCTTAGCTATTCTGACAGGTATAAAATAGTATCTCAAGTTGTTTTGATTTGAATATCTCTCATGGCTAAAGATGTTGGGCATTTTTTCAAGTGTCTTTCAGTCATTTGTTATTTATTTGCTGAGAAATCCCTTTTTAGTACTGAGACCCATTTTCTTTTCTTTTTTTTCTGTTTTTGCATTTTTTTTCTTCTTTATTTATTTTGTATTTATCAAGAAAAACAGTAAAATGAATTTAAAATGCTGAAAATTTAACAATAACTATAAAGAAGATAAAAATCATAAGCATGACTTATCAATGGTGATAATGCAAATAAGATTGCTACACATATCACATATATTTACTTTGTGTTCAGCTTTCCCTCTGAATTTTTTTTCCATCCCTGTATATCCTTATTCAAGGTCCCTCCCCCCTCCCACCACATCAGGTCATTTTTTCTTCTCCGCAACTCCCCATCCCCTCCCTGGGCAGGGAGCAGACAGTCCTATGGTCCCACTGACCCAATAATGCTTGGATCAGTCTCCACTCCTGGCCAAATCCAGTTTTGTCCCCCCTCCCTCAAGAGAGAGTCAGGTGTTCCTATAGTTGGAGTGGGATCCCAAGGGTCAGTCCAGGGTGTCTCTGATCCCACTTTCTTAATTGGGTTATTTAGGGCTTTGGGTTCTAATTTCTTAAGTTATCCATATATTGTAGAGATCAGTCCTCTATCCCTTGTAGGGTTAGTGAAAATCTTTTCCCATTTCATAGGTGGTTGTGTTGTCTTAATGACTGTGTTCTTAGCCTTACAGAAACTTCTGAGTTTCAGGAAGTCCCACTTATTGATAGTGGTATTTAGTGTCTGTGCTACTTGTGTTATATTTAGGAAGTGGCCACCTGTGCCAATGCATTCAAGGGTATTTTCCACTTTCTTTTCAATCAAGTTCAGTATGGTTGGGTTTCGGTTGAGGTCTGTGATCCACTTGGATTTGAATTTTCTGCATGGTGATAGGTTTAGATGTATTTGCATTTTTCTACACACTGCCCTCTAGTCATGCCAACACCATTTGTTGAAGATACTATCTTTTTCCCAATGATTCCTCTTTGTCAAAAATCAGGTATTCATACATTTTTGGGTTAATGTGGAGGTCTTGAATTAAATTCCATTGATCCACAAGTCTGTTTTCATGCCAGTACAGGCTGTTTTTATTACTGTAGCTCTATAGTATAAATTAAAGGTATAGTGATGCCTCCTGGGGTTTTGTTGTTGTTGTTGAGCAAAATTGATTTGGCAATTCTTGCTATCCTGTAATTTCAAATTAAATTGAGTATTGTTCTTTGAAGGTCTGTAAAAAATTGTGTTGGGATTTTGATGGGAATTGCATTGAATCTGTAGATTGCTTTTGGTAAGCATGCCATTTTTACTATGTTGATGCTACCTATCCAGGAACATAGGGGATCTTTCCATTTTCTGATATCCTCTTCATTTTTTTCTCCACTAATTTATAGTTTTTGTCAAACAGATCTGTTACTTTTTTGGTTATAGTTACATAGAGGTATTTAATGCTATTTGCAGCTATTATAAAGGGTGATGCTTCTTTCTTTTTCATCCCATTTTTCTTTAGTCTATTGTAGGGCTCCTGATTTTTTTGAGTTAATCTTGTATCCTGCTACATTGCTGAAGGTGTTTTTCAGCTTTAGAAGTTTTCTGGTAGAATTTTGTGGGTCACTTATGCATACAATCAAATCATCTACAAATAAGGATAGTTTCACTTCTTCTTTTCTAATTTGTATTCCCTTAATCACCTTTGATTCTCTTATTCCTTTAGCTAAAACTTTGTGAACTATATTGAATAGTTAAGGGGAAAGGGAACAGCCTTGTGTAGTTCCTAAGTTAATTGAGATTGCTTGAGATTTTGTCCATTTAGTTTGATGTTTGCCATTGGCTTCTTGTATATTGCCTTTATTATATTTAGGTATTTTCTCTGCATTCATGTTCTTTCTAGAACTTTTATCATAAAGGAGTGTTGGGCTTTATCAAAGGCTTTTTCAGCATCTAAGAAGATGATCATGTTTTTTTTTTTTCCTTCAATTTGTTTATATGATGGATGACATTCACAGTTTTTCGTATGTTGAACTATCCCTACATTTCTGGGATGAAGCCTTCTTGATCATGGTGAATGACCTTTTTTTATATGTTATTCTAACTGGCTTGCCAGAGATTTGTTGAATATTTTTGTGTCTATGTTCATGAGGGATATTTCTGCTTTCATTAGTTTTTGATATTGTTTCTTATTGTGTTTTTTATTTATTTGCATATTTACTGTGCAACTTTCTGTGTATTAATGCATATATACATCTGATGTATCATATTTTTGCATTTTATTTTCTAAGTAATTTGTTCTCATATAAATTTAACTTTTCATACTCTTAAGATTTGTCTGAATTGTAAGAAATATTTTTCTCTTTCTGGCAATTTTGTTATTCTAAGAACTCTAATAACATACTCTGCTCTGAGTTCTTGCATTTTAGAAATTGATATGTTAACAAGAAAAAAAAAAAAGCCAAACATGCCCAAGCGGCAAACCACAACCACTGAACAGCTTGGGATCAGAAACACCCTGGACTGACCCTTTGGATCCCACGCCACCTAGAGGAACACCTGACTCACTCTTGAGGGAGAGGGGAAAGAACTGGATTTGGCCAGAGGTGGAGACTGATCTAAGCATTAATGGGTCAGTGGG
>PVIH01027838.1:0-16233 GCA_004025045.1 Sigmodon hispidus | reverse complement strand
CCTTCCCCAAAGTGCCCAGAGCCTTGTCCTTCCCCAAAGTGCCCTGAGCCTTGTCCACCCTCACAATGTCCTGAGCCTTGTCCACCCCCAAAGTGCCCTGAGCCTTGTCCACTCCCAAAGTGCCCTGAGCCTTGTCTACCCCCAAAGTGCCCTGAGCCTTGTCCTCAGCCAAAGTGTCCTGAGCTTTGTCCTCCCCCAAAGTGCTCAGAGCCTTGTCCACTCCCAAAGTGCCCAGAGCCATGCCCCCCTCAGCCATGCCAAGAGAAATGTCCTCCTGTGCAACCTCCTTCACCCTGCCAGCAGAAGTGCCCACCCAAGAGGAAGTGAGAGCTTCAGCAGTCACCAGGACCAAGAGAAGACAAAGAAATACATCTCTTATATTTCCATAGAAACAATTCTGTCTTCCCTTCAAAGCCTGCCACGATGGAGAAGAATCTTCACCCCTTACCCTCCATGTATCTGTGTTGACATTGCCCTGAGGGTGTTCTGCTTCTGCTACCAAGGGGCTGCTAAAAACGATCCTTCTACCCTGCTCCAGTGTCCCAGATGCTCAGAGGGAAGAGCAGCAGCTTTATTTATATCCTGTGCAGTCAGAGGATATTTTCCAAAATATTCTTGGTTGTGTTTCTGACACTGTGGTTTCGTTTACTGAATAAAGTACAATTGGTTGATCTTATTTATGTGTCTTTCTTTTCTAAAACTCACTGCATTAACTTCCTGATAGGCTTCTGTTTCTATATTTTTATATTTTGATCCCCAGGTTATTCTGCTCTTTTCAGGTTTTGGTTGAATTTTGGGTCATAAAAAAGACTAGTGTACTTGAGAGACACACTGGTTTTTTTTTTTCTGTATAAGAACAGCATTTCCTTTAGTATCTTCACACTGAAGAAAATTATGCTTTATTCTGATATTCATGTACCACTAAGGACATTTTTTCCTACTTCCTCATGTATTTTGACTTCACTTGTTCCATTTTTCTGTTGTAATTGTAGTATATATATATATATATATATATATGCATATATATATTTAATCCTATTCTTGTTATGTTTTTTTCTTTAATATTTAAAACATCCATGCCAACCTTGTATTTAATAGAATTTTTCTTAACATGATGATAAGAAGTTTTATTTACCTGATGAGGACATGATTTTACTGTTCTTTGTGTCTCATTATTACTTCAGTACACATAAGTGCCACATTTTCTTAATTCATTGGTGAGCAGGTAATGGAATAATTACTTTTCATATTGAGATATTTGTAAAATACAGATGGATATGCACACATCGCTATTGGACTCTATTTGACTCCTTTTCATACAAATTCAAGTGATGCTGCGGAATCACATAATAGTTATGCTTTAGTGAGGTTTCTGTTTTGAGGAAACCACACATTGATTTTCATATTTGATGGGTTAATCTACTCTCTCACAATCTGATGGTTTGTGTTCTCTTTCCTCCATTCCTCTGCCAGGACTTGTTATTGTTTCTTTATACTCATTCTTGCACAGGTAGAATGGTCTTCTGGTGAATGCTCCATTTCTAGTTTTCTTTTTTTTTTAAAACACTTTATTTATTTATTTATTTATTTATTTATTTATTTATTTATTTATTTGCCTTGGTGTTTGCCTGGAACTGGAACTACAGACAGTTGTTAGCCGCCATGTGGGTGCTGGGAATCGAACCCGGGTCCTCTGGAAGAGCAGACTGTGCTCTTAACCGCTGAGCCATCTCTCCAGCCCCTCCATTTCTAGTTTTCTAATCTTGAAAATTTTCTTGCTAATGGTACTTGTAGAAACTCTACATATACCAAAATCTTGCCTTTGGTCATAATTGAACTATATATGCCATTTGATTGGTACAATCTTAGAAACGTATTTAGTACTAAGCAAATGGTAGATTTAGAAGAAGCTGATACTACACATCCTTTCCACTACCTTCTTTTCTCACTTTCATCTGCATCATCCCCATCATCATCATCAATATCCCCACCATCATTACAACTCCTGATGAGCTCTGACAACAGATAGCACTGCCTACATCCATTATAAGTGTCACACCAACTACTCTTAGCCTACTAAAAACAGCATATGCATTTCAATCACAATTTCTATGATCATTATCTCCATCACCAAAAACATCATCAAAAGGTAAAATATTGTTAAATGTATGGGAAAGGGATTCTAGCCAAGGAATGTGAGGCCTGACTGGAACCTCCTATTGACTGTTTTTGTTTCTTTATCATGTTAATGTAGAATTTTAACTTTCAGGGACTTTTTAATTGCATAGATTATAACACTGTAAAATGTTAAATTAAATAAAAAGTTATAAAAATTTTAGAGCTCTATGTTCAGACCTGTCCTTTATTTACAACATTCCTCAAAAATCAGGATAAAAATATGAAGTTTGAACTCAGGGTCATCTGATCTTAAGAGATCATAAGGCTCAATGTCAGATGACAGTTACAAAGGACCATTGTGTGTGTGTGTGTGTGTGTGTGTGTGTATTAACGTCTGTGAAAACATGTGTTCCATGTATCTGGTCTTGAAGTTTCATATTTGGAGAAAATGTGTCCTGTTCATGTGTGGCTACTGTGCATAGAGCTTCTATGGCTGGAACTCACTTTCCATGCCTCAGTCTGGGAAGAAATTCAGCTGCTCTAAATATTTTCCCCATTCTGTCATAATTAGTAGTCTCTATTTTGAAAATAATGTAATTATCACATATTATTGTAAAAGGTAAGAATTTTATCATGATATTTGAATTTATGCATATAGAGTATAATCACCTTCATCCACAGCCTCAACATAGGAGATCAAACATGTGGTACTTGTCTTTGGAGGCTTGCTTGTGTCCTTTAATATGATATCATCTTTAAAATACCATCTTTATTAACTCTTTGACATTTTATCAAGTGAATTTCAATGATATTTTCTCAGTGGCTGACAGACAACAATCATCTACTTATACATTTAATGGCCTGGTTATGTAAAGAAAACAGTTTTTGCCTCTATTCTGGTAAACTTGCCGCGTTTCCACGGCGTAGGTAATTCTGCATTCCCACGGCGTAGGTAATTCTACATTCCCACGGTGTAGGTAATTCTGCATTCCCAACTACTAGGTGTTTACTAGTTTTTTGTTTTCTGCACCGATTGTCAGCACAGGTTTCTTTACTAAAAGCAAGGAGAAGCTTAGCTGAAGAATGAAAGTTATATTGATGTGAGTATAGCAAAAAGTCATTAAGAATTGCTGTGATGCTTTCCCCATTTAACAGAATAATGGTACTAACTGGATTATCTCCGGGGGCCTATGTCCTAACTAACTATAGATTTTCATCTCTTTACCAGTGCTAGGTATACACTTTGTCCAATAGAGAAAGACCTTAAATACAAACAGAAAGTGGGGGTTGCTCCCATACATTTGTGCCAATGTCATATCAGTGAGTGTATATTACCAAGTCAGTCATTGTTGTGGCTTGCAGTGTTCAGAACTGGGAAAGGCCCTTAAATACTTGTCTCCTTCAGGTGTGCACATAGTCTCTTTAAATATCATGAGCTTTGGAAAGGAATTGTCCAGGTAAGTACCTCTTAGAGTCCATGTTCTCTGTCTTAAGTATTGATGTCTACATAAATAGGATCTCACCATGAAGTTCTGGAAGGTAGACAACTTATACAAAATAGTCTGATAGGTAGTAAAGTCATTCTCTGGGAACCCATAGTTTAGCAACTTAGGGGAGGTAAGCTAATACTTCTACTGAGGTTTGCATTTGATAATATGAGGTATGTAATTGTAGTATTGTAGTCAAGTAACTGTGCTAAATCATTTTATATATGTATATAATTTATGTTTTTAGGGTTGTAGGTTTTCATATGGCTTTTCTAAAGAATTCTAATGCTATCATCTCTCTTTATGCCCTGATGTACCCTGCCCTTTCTGTCCCACCACAATGTAAGTCTTCCATTTGCATTATTTTCCTTTAGCTATTTATGCCCTTTTGAATGGACTTTATTCAGAAGAATAACCCTAGGTTAGTTAACCTACTCTGTGTTATAGTAGTATTGCAGCTCAGTAGGCAATTTTGGAATTTAACAGGGCTGAAGTCAGACATTACATAAGTTCACCCTTCAGGTGTTATATACAAATACGGAGAGTAGTAAGTCTCTTGCTCACCTGCCCCTATGGAATGTGTAATAACCTTTGTGAGCCATACACTGGTGGTGAATTTATGGTCACCTGGCCTTAGGTATAGAACTGATGATTCCTTCCCTTCAGGGACATGGGCAATAGCATTCTTGATTAATGTCTTCCTTATTATCAAACGCATTGACAGTCACAGGAAGCTGACATGCTTCACAGAGGTTGATTCTGTAATTTTGTGCTTCTTAGAACAGATCTGGGACAACTTAATGACTTTGTTTTATTTTCCACATTCTATTCTTTCTTCTCCAATGATAAAAAGGACCAGAAAGGATTATTTTTCTCTTTTCTGAATTCTTTTACTCTCTCTCTTTTTTTAGAAGGCTCAACAATCTTGAATTCTTCTGGGATTTCTTTTATACCAGATTCAACTTCCCAGGGCATATACCAGAATGGCAGGAGAACTGCTGTCAGTGAGAGAGCTCAGTATTTTAGAACTAAGCCTCAGACTGTCTTTCTTAAAGGTAACACATTTTGAAAGTACTTTGGAAATTCTGTCCCTTGGAAGAAAGATGCTTTCTCACAGAAAATGTGAAGAAAAAGGATGATTTCCTAGGCTATTAAACCCAAAGGATGGGAGGGAAGGTAAAGTCATGAAGACTTTAGAAAGAGTTTGGTTGGGGATTAGTTCTGATATTTCTTCACCCTGGGATACTTTCTCTGCGGGGAATTCCCTCTTGTGATAATTGTCACATAGTGTCTTTCAGATTCTGAGATTTTAGCACAATGTCTTACCACCAGCAGCAGTGAAAGCAACTCTGCCAGCCTCATCCTGTGTGTCTACCCACAATTTTCCCAAAACCTTAATCACTCCCAAAGTGTTCTGAGCCTTGTCTTCCTCCACTTGCCCAGAGACTTGGACTCTCTCAAAGTGTTCAAAAATCAGTCAAGAGCTACAAAGAACTTAATTCTTAATTCAGTCTGTCAATTTTTATGCAGCAGTGAATTGTTAATACACATTAGAAAATCAGGAAATGATTGTATGTAGCTATGTGGCAGTTCAATGTATAAGACTTGTGTGCCTGTTAATCTGTCTGCATGTGTGCATGTGGAAGAATGAGCACATGTGTTGTATGTGAAGGATTCAATATACTATGTTTTTTCTAAGAACTCATAAAAACTATATTTGGCATGTGCCACAGCAGTAGGAAGTCTCAACAGCTCTTTACTCAAGAGAAATATGAGAGATTGTGAGTTCATGCTAACCACCTAACCAAGAACATGCTTAGGGCAGGTTCGAGTTTAGTTCCTCTGTCATCATGTTCATCATTATGGTCATCATCAGAGATGAGTCTAAATATATATCCCAAACACATCATTTGAGTTGGCAGTCCCAAAGAGGGTCAATCCCATCAGCCTCCCCTATGAACAGTATATTTGATTTTTACAGTTACAGTAAAGAATTAAACCTTGGCAGGAGACATGACTTCCCTCTGGAATAGGATTGTCAAAGCTGAAGCTGAAAACACATCTACTGCCCTCTAACAAATTTCTTCTTTCAGCCAACAGGCAAATTAGAACTAGAAAAACAGAATAAAAATTAGCCTATGCTCCAAAAGCTATCATTGAGATGAAGCTGAACAAACAGGACACAAGAGAGTTGTTACAGAAGAAGAAATATTGTCTTCAATCAAAAAAGACATCTTAGACAACCAAGATGGTCTTGCTGAAACTGAAAAACACAGGTGGACCTACTGAGTCACAGCACTCTACAGAGATAATGTCCAGGAACAAGATATTTCCTATCTTGTAGAGTTCCTGTCAAGCCAGTCATGCATGGATTTGCATTTTGGTTAGGAATTTCTTAGACCTGCTCACTGTCAGTCAGCTCTACTAACACTAAGATGGGCAGCCAGTCCCATACAGAGGTTCTTGGCTGCATGATTGCTAGACTCCTGGTACTCAAGTTCTGGACTAGTTTGGAAAACTTGGTGACTGTTATTTCTTAAGCAGGACTTCCTTTATGGCCTTCTTATGTGCTACAGTTAAGTTTTAATGATTACATATGGTGCATTTTCTTTTTATTTTGTATGCAGTAGAACACAGCATGTTTTTCTCTTTTCTACATGTCTTTTGGTGTCCATTTCATAGGCTTATACCTTATCAGGTATTAGAACATGACTTTGTTCTAAGCTGTCCTTCATTCTCTAACCCAAGACAACCTGCTGGGATGCTACAAGTGACAAGGGAGAATAAAATTGGTTCTGAGATTACTCTTGGTTCTAGAACTTGAAATTGTCTGTCTCATAGTTATTTCTGTATGAAAACAGCTTTTTCTTTGTTTTATTGGAACAAAACATTTTCTTCTGGAAAATGGTTTGAAAGCAAGGGAATTTCCCAAGGCTAATGCAACATATTGCTGACAGGAAAAGAAAAAGGCAGGGTGTCCTAAATTTGGAGTTGTGGAATATGTTCTTGTGTGAAAAGAGAAATCGATCTAATGTTCTGTGTCCCCATAAGTCTTCTCTGTGGATCATGCTTGAACACTCTCTTGTAACTCTGTCGTTCAGATCCTGAGCCTTCAGCAAGATGTCTTACCAACAGTAGTAGTGCAAGCAGCCCTGCCAGCCTCCTTCTGTGTGCCCTGAGCCTTGTTCTCCCCCACAGTGCCCTGAACCATGCCTCAGCCATTCCAGCACAATTGTCCTCCTGTGCAAGCTGCTTCACCCTGCCAGCGAAAGTGCCCACCCAAGAGCAAGTGAGGGTTTCAGCCATCACCATGATAAGATAAGAAACTGTATCTCTCATGTTTCCATAGAAAAAATTCCATTTTCTTCAAAGCCCATCATGCTACAGAATATTCTTCTCCATCAATCACTCTCCATGTATCTGTGTTGACCTCTGATAGAGAAGAAATCCCTGAGGTTGTTTTGCTTCTGCTGTCAAGGGGCTGCTAAGAATTATTCTTCTACCCTGCCTCAGTGTCTCAGATGCTCAGAAGGAAGAGAAGCAGCTTTACATCCTCTGCACTCAGGGGATGTTTTCCAAAGCTGTCAGTCACCTTGCTGTGGTTGTTGTCACAATGGTTTCATTTACTGAATAAAGTACAAATGGTTGATTGTATTCATGTGTTCTTCTTTTCTAAAACTTATACTAGATTACCTTTTTGATAGGCTCCCATTTCCATATTTCTGTTCTTTTATCCCTTGGTCATTCTGTTGTCATCAGGCTTTTACTAAATTTCGGGTCATAAAAAAGATTACTATGTTTGCTTGCTTGAGGCACACATTTCATTCTGTATAACAACATCTTTTTTAGCACCTGCTCACTTAAGATGATTGTGCTAACATTTACTCAATGAAGTATTACTCACCCGTAAAAAACAATGACATCATGAAACTTACAGGCAAATGGATGGAACTAGAAAATGTCATCCTGAGTGAGGTAACCCAGACCCAGAAAGACAAACAAGTCTTGTCCTTACTCATAAGTGGATCCAGTAAAGCAAAGAGTAAGCAGACAATAACCCACAGCTCCAGAAAAGCTAGTTGAAAGAGAGGACACTAAGTGGTTCACATGGATTGCTTTGGGAAGGGGAAGTAGAGAACTCTGTAGACTGCTAGGGATGCAGGAGCAACAGAGAAGAGGGGATGGGGGTGAAAACATGAGGAAACTTGAAGAGGGATGGAGAGAGGGAGACCAAAAAAAAGAAATATTATGATAGAGACATTATAGCTTTACAGAGAAACCTGCTGCTAGAAAAGTCCCAGGAATCCACAAAGATGGCTCTAGCTTAGACTAGTATAGAGGGTTCCTGAACTGGTCTACTCTGTAACCAGACTGGTGAACACCCTAACTGTCATCATAAAGTCTTCATCAGTAACTAATGGAGGAAGAAGAAACAGAAATTCACAGCCAAACACTAGGACAGTTGAAGAGAGAAAATCAGAATTATATGATCATAGACATGGGGCGGGATCCAAGAACATGATGGGAAAATCTGCAGAGAAAACTGAACACAGCTCATGGGAACTTATGAACTTTTGATTGAAGATGTGAAGCCTGCATAAGACTAGTTCCTCTGCATAAGAAAGACAGTTGTGTAGACTGAGGAGCTACTAGGGCAGTGGGATAAGAATTGATTCCTGCTGTGTGAAAATTCTTTATAGAGCCCATTATCTATGGTGAGACAACTTGCTCCACCTTGCTGCAGGGAAGAGGGGATTTGTCCAGTCTCACCTGAATGGGCTTGTAGGTTTTACCCTTTTGGAAGAAGGAATGGGGAGTGGGGCAAAAGGGAATATTGGGGAAAGCAGGAGAGATGAGGGGGGATCTGTGCTTGGCAGGTAAAATGAGTACAATTTTTTTAAAAACTAAAATATTAAGAAATGCATGTGCCACTAAAAACAAATTTTCCCCTACATCCTCACGTATTTTGACTTCACTGGTCCTTTCATCTAATGTAATAGTTACACAATACATCAATTTATTCTTGATATGCTTTTCTTATTCAATACTTGAAAGTTTCATGCCTTCTATTTTTGAGCACAATGACTTTTCTTAACATGATAATATGCAGTTATTTATTTTCCTGATGAGGATATGATATCATTGATCTTATGACTGATTATTACTCCATTACACACATGTGCCACATTTTCTTATTACATTTGTTTACTGGTGAAAATCTAAAGGAATTATTAACTTGTGTATTAAGTGTAGTTATGAAATAAAGATGTATATTCAGGCATCACTATTGAATGCTCTATTTGTCTTCTTTTTCTGTTAATATTATCTCTTTACTTTTTTATTATGAATAAAGTCATATTTTTATTCGTGTATATCCTTGTTCAAGCTCCCTTCCCCTATGAACTCAAGTGATGCTGCCGAATCCTATGATATTTCTGCTTTAGTGTTATTTATTTGGAGAAAACCCCACACGACACTGATTTCCATATTTGGTGGGTTAATCTACTCTCCCACATTCTGACCATTTGTGCTTTTCCTCCACTATTCTGCTGGGACTAGTTACTATTTAATAGTACTCATTCTTATACAGTTAGGAAACCTTCTGCTCTAGGTTTGGCTTACGATTCTCTAATGGGTATAGATATTTAACGTGTTGTTGCTAACATTACTTGTACAAACTCTTAGTAGGCAAATTCTTGCCTTTAGTCATAATTGAACTAATGCATGCCTTTTGATTGGCACAATCCCAGAAACCTATTTAGTACTAAGTAAGTGGTAGGCTTAGAAGCTGCCAATACACACCCTTTCCACTACCCTCACTACCTTCCCCACTTTCATCTGCAACATCCCATCACCATCACCAATATCACCACCATCATCACAATCCTACAAACCATGTCACTAGCTAGCACTGCCTATCTCCATTATCATTGTCACACCAACTATTCTTACCTCACTAAGAGCAGCATATGCATGTCCATCACAATTTCCGTGACCATTCTCTCCAGCACCACCAACATTATCAAAAAAATAAAACACTGTTAAATGTACAAATATGTGGAAAAGGGATTCCAGCCAAGGAATGTGGAACATGCATCAAACCACCTGTTGCTACTTATTATCTATTTCATATGTTAATGTAGAATCTTATTTTTTTTCAGGGACTTTTTCTTAATGGCATAGATTACATCATAGTCAAATATTAAACTAAAAGAAAATATAAAAAATACTAGAGCTTCATGTTAAGGGCTGTCATTGAGTTATAAAATTCCTCAGAAGTCAGGATAGAAATATGCAGATTGAGAACAGAGAGTGACTGGGAGGGGTGGGAGGGGGAAGGGAGTTAGAACAAGGAGATACATGGATAAAAATATGAGACTTTATTCAAAAAATATGTAGGTTGAACTCAGGGCCATCTGACCTTAAAAAAATTATAAAACTAAGAGAATCAAATGTTTAACTCATTGGCAGATGACAGATAGAAAGGATCATTGTGTGTGAGTATTAATGTATGTGCACACACATGTTCCAGGTGTCTGGTCTTGAAGTTTCATACTTGGAAAAATGTGCTGAGCATCTTGTTTATATGTGGCTGCTCCTGATGGAGCGTCTGTGTATGAAACTCACCTTTGTTGTCTCATTATGGAATCAAGTGCTCTGACTGCTGGAAGCACTGTCAGAATTAGTAACTTTTATTTTGAAAATAATGTAATCAGCATATATCATTTTATATTTTTTACATTTGATATATAGTGATATTTCATATAAGTAAGTTATAGTTCATCAAAACAACACAAAAGGCAAGAACTTTTATGAATCTAACAATGGAGTTTTGAAATAAAGTGACATTTTAAAAATTATATTGACATGGATGAGGGTCTCACAAAAACTGACTTATGTTATTCTATATTGTATATAGATGTGCACATGCATGCATGTGCACACATGAGTGCACTCGTGAGTATAGGAGAGTACACATGAAATCAAAAGGTTTATATATATATATATATTTATTATTTGGTGTTTTGTTTTCTTTGAGGGTCTGGCCATAGGAAGTTTAATTATGCTCCAGTAAGTAAGTGAGCAGCATGAATCGGCGGTTTTGTAAATGGGGAGATCATAAGAGTAGGCATGATTC
Organism: Sigmodon hispidus; assembly: GCA_004025045.1. Taxonomy (NCBI): domain Eukaryota; kingdom Metazoa; phylum Chordata; class Mammalia; order Rodentia; family Cricetidae; genus Sigmodon; species Sigmodon hispidus. The sequence goes on along the minus strand of PVIH01027838.1, from coordinate 5,490 downwards.
TCAGAGGTGTGACAACTGAGTTTGATGGGGTTCATGATGCATATATCATTTTAAAAGTGAAGAATTTCATCATGATATAAAATTTAGTCATATAAAGAATATTTATATTCATCCACTGACTCAAAATAGTAAACGTGTAATATGTGCCTTTTTTGTGCCCTTTAATGTGATGCCTTTTTAAAAAATACCTTTATCAGTTCTTTGAAAATTTTATCCAATGAATTTCAATGATAATTACTCAATGGCTTACCAACAATTGTTATCCATCCACTGTGTCTTTCCTTCTCTTCCCATCCACTTTGATTTCTTTTCTATTTTTCTTCTTTTTGCTACCATCATGTATATTTTGATTAGTATAGCTATTCTAGAGAGTGTGGTGTATCCTGGAGTGTAATCAGCATACACTAAAGAAAGCTCACATCATTAAAGAAAACTGTCTTTCCTTCTCTCAGAAGGTATCAACTGCTAATAGTTCTCCAACTTGTGGTGGGATTTTATACTCCTCTTTTCTTGAATGTTGAGTTTTGGTCTGTCTTGAATTTTCACATGACTTCTGTATGCTGTATCAATATTTATAAGTTCAAATGTTTAATAGCTTGGCTATATGAAGAAATCAGTATCCACCTCTAGTTTTTTGTAATCTTTTTCTCCCAACTCAATTGAGTAAGTACATTGCTGAGCAAACACTAGCTTTTTCTCTTTGCACCATTTATTAGTTGAATGTTTCTTTGTTGATAATCAACAGCAAAGAGAAACTTCTCAGATCTGAAATGAGAGATATATTGATATAAGTATAGCAATAAGTCATTAAGAATTCCTAAGTTGCTGTGTCCATTTAGCAGAATAATAGTACCAATTGGATTATTCTGTAGGGCTTATGTCCTATTTAGCTATAGATTTTCTTCCCTTTATTAGTGTGGGTTTTCCACTTTGTCTCATACAGAAGAATCTTAAATCCAAAAATAAAGTGGTTGTTTTCTCCCATACATTTGTGACACTATCATATCAGTGGCATAGCTTGTCAAGCCAGTCATGTCTGTGGCTATGAGTGTCTAGAACTGAGTAAAACCAGTGAATACTCTTCTCCTTCAACAGTGAACATAACACCTTCCAATATCATGATCTCTGGCTATTAGGGATGAAATATCCAGGTGAACACCTCCTCCATTTCTCTATATTCATGGACTTAAACATTGATGTCTACAGAATAGAGACCATGAAGTTATACCATGGAGGGTAGAGAAGTTACACACAATAATCTGACAACTAAAAGGAGGTAAGCTAATACTGCTACTGAGGTTTGCATTTGGTAATAGGAGGTATGTAATTGTGGTATTGCAATCACTCCAACTATCAAGGAATTGTCTTAAATCATATTATAAATATAATTTATAAGTTTTTATAGTAGTAGATTTCCGTAAGGCTTTACTCTAATGTTATCATCTCTCTATTTATATGCCCTGATCTACTCTGCCCTCCCATGTCCCATCACAATGTAAGTCTTCTATTTGTATTAATTCCCTTTAACCCTTTGTGTCCTTATGAGTGGGCTGTATTCAGAAGAAAAACATCAGATTAACTGACTCTGTGTTATATTTATTGTGGCATCTCAGTTCAGTACTAGTTTGTAAGTTACTTCTGAAACCAGACATTACTTCAGATCATCCTTCAGGTGTGATACACAAATATGCAGAGTAGTAAGTCTCCTGTTTACCTGGTCCCCTGGAATGTGTACTAAACATTTATGAGCCATATACTGGTGGTTCATTTCTTGACACCTGGCCTCAGGTGTAGAACTGATGACTCTTCCTTCAGGAAAATGGGCAATGGCATTCTCAGTTAATTTCTTCCTTACTGCCACAGACTTGACAGTTACAGGAAACTGACATAATTCACTGAGGTTGATTCAATACTTGTGCTTCTCAGAGCTGATATGGGACAAGTTAATGGTTTTGTTTCGTCTTTCTCTTTCTATTCTTTCTTCTTCAATTATAGCAGAACTTAAAGTCACAAAGTGAATATTTCTTGATTTTCTAAGTTCTTTTATTCTCTTTTTAGGAGGCTCAACATTTAAATTTTTTTGTTACAGAGTCATCTTCCTGGGGCATCTCCAGTGATAAGAATGGCAGGGGAGCTGTTGTCAGTGACAAAAGTCAGGATTTTAGAAATTAAGCTTCACACTGCCTTTCTTAAATATAATATTTTTGCAAGTACTTTGGAGATTCTGTACCATGGAAGAAAGATGTTTTCTCACAGAAAATGTGATTAAAAAGGATGATTTTCTAGGTTAATGAAACAAAAAGGTGACATGGAAGGAAAAATCAGGAAGTCTTAGGGAAGAGTTGGGATTGAGGAATAGTTCTGATATTCCAACTTGAGATTCTTTCTCTGTGGGGAATCCCTCCTGTAAGAATTATCTAATAGTGTCTTTCAGATCTTGAAATTTTAGCACAATGTCTTACAGCAACAGCAGTGTAAGCATCCTTGTCAGCCTCACCCTGTGTGTGTATCCACTAAGTTTCCAGAGACTGATTCACTGTCAAAAGTGTCCTTAGCCTTGTCTTCTTCCAAAGAATCAAGAGACTTGGACTCTCACAGTGTTCAAAAGTCTGTCAAGAACTACCAAGAACTTAATTCTTAACTCACTCTATCAGTTTTCATGTAGCAATGAATTATTAATATACATTAGAAAATAAGGAAGTGATTATATGTACTATGCAGCATATCAAAATGTAAGACGGATGCTCTGTTTCTCTGTCTGCCTGTGAGAATGTACAAGAATGAACACATGTATATATGTGTTTTGGATGTTTTCAAATAAACACTAATTAGTGTGTACCTCAACCACAGGGGTCTCAACCTCTCTTTGCATAAGAGGAGTTTAAGAACTTGTGAGTTTATGCTAACCACCTAAGTAAGAACATGCTTAGGGCAAGTGTAATTTTTTTCCTCTACCATAATGATAAGCAGTCTTATGGTCATCATCAGAGGGGAGTATACACTTTTATATATATACCTCAAATATAACGGTCGAGTTGGCAGTCCTAAAGAGGATCAGGTAAGCTCCAAGCCTATCAGCATCAGCTATGAACATTATTTTTATTTTTCCCTGTTACAGTGAAGAATTTAATCTTGGCAGGTGACATGAACTGTCTCTTGGAACAGGACTGTCAAAGATGAACTGAAAACACAATAATGTCATCTGTAATTATTAATATCTTTCATAACAGGCATATCGTACTTAAAAGCAGGAATATAAATGGTTCAGTGCGCTAAACATATCAATAAGCTGAAGCAAACTAAAGAGGACATGAGAGTTGTGACAGAGAAAAGAAATATTATCTTCAAACAAAAAAAGCATCTTAGACCACCAGGGAGCTCTCACTGAAACTGAAAAGACAGGTGGACCCACTGAGTCACACAGCACTCTATGGTGAGGATGTTAGGGAACAGGATATTTCCTAGTCTGTAGAGTCCCAGTCAAGCCAGTTGTGCATAGATTTGCATTTTGATTGGGAAATTCATGGCCCTGCCTACTGTTAGTCAGCTCTATTTAGAGTGGGCTGGGCAGCCAGTCTTATAAAAAAAGGCCTGAGCTGCATGACTGACTGCAGACTCCTGGTACTCAAGTCCCTGACTACTTTGGAGAACCTGGTAAGTGTCATTTCTTGAGTTGGTCTGTCTTTATGGTCTCTTTATGAGCTGAAGTCAAGTTTTAAGAATTATACATGGTGGTAGCTTTTCTTTTTATTTGGTATGCATTGGAACACAGCATATTTCAACTACATATTCAACTTTTAGTGTTATTTTAATAGCCTTATACCTGGGAAGCTATTAGAATCCCCCTTTTTTTAGCTTTTGTCTTCTCTGAAACTCTAGACACTATGCTGGGATGTCCCAAGTAAAATGGGAGATAGGAATTGGTTTTGAGATTGTTCATGGTTCTAGAATATGAGACGACATATGTCAAACAAATTTATTTGTTAATGTGAAAACAACCTTCCTTTTTTATTGAAACAAAATATCTTCTTATAGAAAAAGTCATGGAACAAAGGTGATTTCCCAAGGCTAGGGCAACATATTGCTGGTAGGAAAGAAAAAAGCCAGGGAGTCTTATAGCAGGAGTTGGGGACATGTGCATGGCTAGGGAGAGAAATGAATCTGATGTCCTATGTCTCCAACAGTCCTCTCTGTGGATAATGCCTCAACACTCCCTTGTAATGTCTTTTAGATCCTGAGCCTTCAGCAAGATGTCTTACCAACAGCAGCAGTGCAAGCAGCCCTGCCAGCCTCCTCCTATGTGCCCACCCCCAAAGTGCCCTGAGCCTTGTCCTCAGCCAAAGTGCCCTGAGCCTTGTTCTCCCCCAAAGTGCCCAGACCCTTGTCCTCAGCCAAAATGCCCTGAACCATGCCCCCCTCAGCCATGCCAACAGAAATGTCCTCCTGTGCAACCTCCTTCACTCTGCCAGCAGAAGTACCCACCCAAGAGGAAGTGAGAGCTTCATCAGTCACCAGTACCAAGAAAAGAGAAAGAACTGTATCTCTCATCTTTCCATAGAAACAATCCTATTTTCCCTTTAAAACCTTTCAAGATAAAGAAGAATCTTCTCTACTCTTCACCATTCATGTGTCTGTGCTGAATCCTGATATGGCAGACATACTCCTGAGGTTGTTCTGCTTCTGCTGATAAGGGGCTGCTGAGAATTATTCTTCTACAATTCTTCAGTGTCCCAGATGCTCAGAACAAAGAACAGTAACTTTCCATCCTGTGCAGTTTTCCAAAGCTGTCAGTCACATTAATTTGGCTGTTGTCACTGTGTACTGTAGTTTCATTTACTGAATAAAGTACAATCTGACTGATTGTATTTATGTATTCTTTTTGTCTAAAACTCACTCCATTACTGTCCTGATAGACTCCTGTTCCTTTATTTTTATATTTTGATTTCCAGTAATTCTGCTGCAATCCAAGTTTGACTGAATTTTTGGTCATAGCATACATTACTTAGTTTTTGTTTGGTTGAGAGGCACATTATTTCTTGTGCATAAAAACATCTTTTTAAGCAAAGCTCCTCTAAGATTATGCTATATTCTGATATGCATGTGCCACTTAGGACAAGTTTTCTTCCTACATCCCCATGTATTTCGAGTTCAGTTGTCCCCTCTGTCTGATGGAACAGTAGCACATCTACATCAACGTATCCTTGTTCCTTCTTCTCAAATAGTTAAAATACCTATGTCAGCCTTTTATGTAAGATCATATTTGTTTACCTTAGTATGATGAAATGCATTTTCATTTACTGCCTGAGGGAACATGATATCATTGTTCTTTAATGACAGATTATTACTCCAGAACACACAACTGTCACATTTTCTTAACATATTTAGACACTTGTGAGAAACTAGATGGATTGATTATTTAACTTGTATATTAGTAGTTCTGAAATATAAATTGATAGGTGGGTATCCCAATTGTATGCTTTATTCGACTTC
>PVIH01027837.1:0-16232 GCA_004025045.1 Sigmodon hispidus | reverse complement strand
CTCAAGAATTTAGAGTCCAAAACCTTGAATAACCCTATCAAAAAATGGGGTACAAATCTAAAAAGGGAATTCTCAGCAGAGGAACTACGAATGGCTGAAAGGCACTTGAAAAAGTGCTCTTCATCTTTAGCCATCAGAGAAAGACAAATCAAAACAACTTTGAGGTACCACCTAACACCTATTAGAGTGGCTAAGATAAAAGACACAGATGACAACCTATGCTGGAGAGGATGCGGAGCAAGGGGAACACTCTTCCATTGTTGGTGGGAGTGTAAGCTTGTGAAGCCACTTTGGAATGCAATATGGCGGTTTCTCAGAAAATTGAGAATCAATCTCCCCAAGGAGCCAGCAATATCACTTCTAGGTGTATACCCTAAAGAGGCACATTCACACTCCAAAGGTATTAGCTCAACTATGTTCATAGCAGCATTATTTGTAATAGCAAGAACCTGGAAACAACCTAGATGTCCCTCAACTGAAGAATGGATTAACAAACTGTGGTACATCTACACAATGGAATAGTAAGAAAAAATGATATCCTAAAATTTGCAGGCAAATGGATGGATTTGGAGAATATCCTCCTGAGTGAGGTATCACAATCTCAGAAAGATAAGCAGGGTATGTACTCACTCATTAGTGGTCTCTAAACAAACAAACAAGAAAAAAAAGCCAAGCATACTCAAGCTGCAAATCACAACCACTGAATAGCTTGGGATCAGAAACACCCTGGACTGACCCTTCGGACCCCACTCCAACCATTGGAACACCTGACTCACTCTTGAGGGAGGGGGGACAAAACTGGATTTGGCCAGGAGTGGAGACTGATCCAAACATTATTGGGTCAGTGGGACCATAGGACTGTCTACTCTCTGCCCAGGGAGGGGATAGGGAGTTGCAGAGAAGAAAAATGACCTGATGTGGTGGGAGGGGGAAGGGACCTTGAATAAGGATATACAGGGATGGAAAAAAAATTCAGAGGGAAAGCTGAACACAAAGTAAATATATGTGTAGCAATCTTATTTCCATTATCACCCTTGATAAGTCATGCTCATGATTTTTATCCTCTTTATAGTTATTGTTAACTTTTCAGCATTTTAAATTCATTTTACTGTTTTTTTGATAAATGCAAAATAAATAAAGAAAAAAATCAAAAAAAGAAAGAAAATGCAGTACATTTACACAATGGAATATTACTCAGACATTAAAAATAATAAATCAGAAAATTCATAAGTTAATGGATGAAACTAAAATAAGAATTATCCTGAGTTTTATAACCCAGAAACAGAAAGACGGACATTGTGTCTATTCACTTTTTAACACCAATTTTACCTGCTGAGTCATTGATCATCTATAAAAGCAAAGAGATTACATATACAGCACAGTACTTGAGAGGACCAATGGATCTTTTTAGGAAAGGCAAGTAGACCAATTATGGATGAATGGGGAGGCCCTAATGGGAAGATCAAATGGGGAGGAAAGAAAAGGAAGCATGAAAGGAAATGTTGAGAGAAACAGCTAAAACTAGAAATGTTTGAAGGGTAATATGGAAACTTAAAACAGTATAAGCTTCCTAAACACTATAGTGTATGTGGGGGGCAATATAAATGAAATTGCCAAATAACAGGGGAGATGAAGCCCAATAGAACATCATTCATTAACAAATAAAACTTTCAGAACTGAGAATAGGTTACTGATTACCAAGTTGTTTGCTGAAGGGTTTCCCATGGCAATGCATAAAACTCCCATACAAGAGTCAAGACTATTAGTTGTTCTTCATCTACTTATGGGAAGTTCGTTTGCTGAAGGTAACACCTACACCTTTCATTGATGTTGGAGAATTTCACCTTGTACCTACCTAGAACCTTTATTTTACTGACTTTGTTCATGGTACTGGAAAAGGCTCTTCACATTAACAAATGAGAAAGGTCAACACCAACCAACCTTCAAACCCTTCAACTTACAATGGTGATCTGCCTGCAAAATATGCTGGTGCAACAGTGGCACAAAGCTTGTAGGAATAACAGGAAGTAATTGCCACACTAGGCCTAGCTTAGTCATCTGAGACCTCAAAGCACACCCCACAGTGACACAGTTCCTCCACAAGGCCACACCTCCTAATAGTGACACTCCACATGAGTCTATGGAACCCTTCTCATAGAAACTTCTACATTCCACTCCCTGGTCCCCATAGGCTTATGGTTATAACATAATGCATTTAGTAAACTTCAAAGGTTACCACCAACTGTAGTAGACTCAACATTGTTTAAAATTACAAAGTCTATTCTAAGACTCATGCAATCTCTTAAATGTAATGCCTGAGAAAGCAAAATCAAATCTCAGATCACAAACTTTCAACATATAATGGCACAGGATATAGTTTACAAATCTCAAAGGGTAGAAAGAAAGCATAGTGAGAAAATAATTGACCAAAACAAGACCAAAAACTACCTAGGCAAGCTCCAATTTCTACATTTCCATGTTTAATGCCAATGCACTCATAACATCCCAGCTCCATTCAGCTTGTTGACTGCATACAGCTTCTTTTTCTTCACTGATTCGACTCCCTGTGAGCAGCTTTCCAAGGCTAATGACTCCCAGGTCTCTGCCATCTGTAATATTTTGAGATCTCTGAGGCAATCCAGGATTCACTTTGACAGCTCCACACAATGGCCTCTCTAGGCCTCCATGGACTGACATCCCTGTCTTGAGCCTGGCCTCAGCAGGTTTTCTTAGTCACAGAAGGAGATTTTATAACCTCTTTCTTCTGAACTTCACTCTAAAGCCAGAATAATATGGTAGAAGCTACCAAACTCTGCTGCTATCTGGGGCTGTAATATGGCCCCCTGATTCAGTTGTATCTCCACAAGCTTTTGGTTCTTTGTGGTTTTCTTCACTGCCTAAAATCAGCTTTTTTTGGATCTTGATGATGAGTAGGAGAAATTCTAATCATGATATACTGGAGAGGAAAAAATATTTTCTTTTTTTCGTATTTTTTGGGTTTTTTTTGCATTTTTTTTCAAAGAAAGTCAGGTTTTATTTAACATAGCAACTCATGTTTCATTTCAAGTAGAACTGGCACTGAGAAAAAAAAATCATACATTATTAGTCGCTTACAATCCTGTATTGGACATAACTCATTTTCCTAAATAAACAGTACTATTTACCACACTAAAACTATGTATGTTTAAAAAGAATACACACTTCTGGGCACCCAATCTCCAGTATTTTTGGCATACTACATAATTCCACTGCCACAAGTGATTCTGATAAGTTCCCAGTTTTGAAAACAATTTAAACATTATTGTTTTTTCCAGTGTGTCCTTGGGAATAAATCTGAAAATTGGTAAATATAAAAGCCAGAGTTAAATTTACATCTTTCAACACAGAAATTCTACTTTTAGACTATAAAAGACATGTTTGGTATGACTGATATTTCTCAAGCATTAATAACTCCAGTCAATGCAACTAGAAATAAAATCATCCTTTTGAAGAGCAGCAGAACCTCTTCACTGAGAAAGACAAAATGGCAGGTTGGTTGGATACTTCTTGGTACCAGGAAGTCTCACTTACCCTATGTGTGATTTCTTGTATGATTTGTAACATTGTACCCTGAGCTTCAAGTAATTTATTCCAAACAGTTAAAATTTCCCTTTTTGGGCAGTTGTCTTATACTCAGATGACTTTATTCACATACTTTTTTTCTTTTTTTTCTTCTTCCATTTTTTTTATTATTACTATTATGAACAAAGAAGTCACACTTTCTATCCTTGTATATCCTATTCAAGGTCCCTTCCCCCTCCCACCACATCAGGTCATTCTTTCTTCTCCACGACTCCCCATCCCCTCCCTGGGCAGGCAACAGGCAGTCCCATGATCCCACTGACCCAATATTGCTTAGTTCAGTCTCCATTCCTGGCAGATCCAGTTTTCTCCCCACTCCCTAGAGTGAGTCAGGTGTTCCTCTAGGGGCAGTGGAATCCAAAGCTTCAGACCAGGGTGTTTCTGATGCCAAGCTGTTAAATGGTTGTGGTTTGCAGCTTGGGTATGCTTTGCTTTTTTCTTGTTTGTTTGTTTAGAGTCCACTAATGAGTGAGTACAACTCCTGCTTATCTTTCTGAGTTTGTGATACCTCGCTCAGGAGGATATTCTCCAAGTCCATCCATTTGCCTGCGAATTTTAGGATATCATTTTTTGTTACTGCTGAGTAGTACTCCATTGTGTAGATGTACCATAGTCTGTTAATCCATTCTTCAGTTGAGGGACATCTAGGTTGTTACCAGGTTCTTGCTATTACAAATAATGCTGCTATGAACATAGTGGAGCTAATGCCTTTGGAGTGCGACTGTGCATTTTTAGGGTATACACCCAGAAGTGATATTGCTGGGTCCTTGGGGAGATTGATTCTCAATTTTCTGAGAAACCACCATACTACATTCCAAAGTGGCTGAACAAGCTTACACTCCCACCAACAATGGAGGAGAGTTCCCCTTGCTCCGCATCCTCTGCAACATAGGCGGTCATCTGTGTATTTTATCTTAGCCAATCTAACAGGTGTCAAGTGGTATCTCAAATTGTTTTGATTTGCATTTCTCTGATGGCTAAAGATGATGAGCACTTTTTCAGGTGCCTTTCAGCCATTCGTAATTCTTCTGCTGAGAATTCCCTCTTTAGATCTGTACCCCATTTTTTGATTGGGTTATTCAAGGTTTTGTGCTCTAGATTCTTGAGTTCTTTATATATCTTACAGATCAGTCCTCTATCGATTGTAGGGTTGGTGAAAATCTTTTCCCATTCTGTAGACTGTTGTTTTGTCCTATTGACAGTGTCCTTGGCTTTACAGAAGCTTCTTACCTTCATGAGATCCCACTTATTGATTGTTGGTCTTAGTGTCTGTGCCACTGGTGTTATATTGAGGAAGTGGTCGCCTGTGCCAATTCGTAGAAGTGTCTTTCCCACTTTCTTTTCTATCAAGTTTAAAGTGGCTGGGTTTATGTTAAGGTCTTTGATCCACTTGGATTTGAGTTTTGTGCAGGGTGACAGGCTCGGATCTATTTGCATTTTTCTGCACACTTCCATCCAGCTATGCCAACACCATTTGTTAAATATACTACCTTTTTTCCATTGAATATTTTGGGCCTCTTTGTCAAAGATCAGGTGTTCATAGGTTTTTGAGTTAATGTCTGGATTCTAAATTCTATTCCATTGGTTCACAAGTATGTTTTTATGCCAGTACCAGGCTGTTTTTATTACTGTAGCTCTATAGTATAAATTGAAGTCAGGGATGATGATACCTCCTGAGGTTCTTTTCTTGAGCAAAATTATTTTGGCAATCCTGGCTTTCCTGTTATTTTAAATGAAATTGAGTATTTTCTTACAATGTCCAGAAAATACTGTGTTGGGATTTTGATGGGCAGTGCATTGAATCTTTAGATTGCCTTTGGTAGAATTGCCTTTTTTACTATGTTGATCCTACCTATCCAGGAACATGGGAGGGCTTTCGATTTTCTGATATCCTCTTCAATTTCTTTATTCAGGGATTTAAAATTTTATCAAATAGAATTGTTACTTCTTTGGTTATAGGTACTCCAAGGTATTTAATACTATTTGCAGCTATTATGAAGGGTAATGTTCCCCTTATTTCTTTTTCAGCTCTTCTATCTTTAGTGTATAGAAGAGCTACTGAATTTTTTTGAGTTAATCTTGTATCCTGCTACATTGCTGAAGGTGTTTATCAGCTGTAGCAGTTCCTTGGAAGAATTTTGTGTGTCACTTATGCATGCAATCATATCATCTGCAAATAGAGATAGCTTCACTTCTTCTTTTCCCATTTGTATGCCATTAATCTGTTTTTGTTCCCTTACTGCTTTAGCTAAAACTTTGAGAACTTTTTTGAATAGATAAGGGGAGAGAGGACATCCTTGTCAAGTTCCTGATTTTAGTGGGATTGCTTTGAGTTTTCCTCCTTTAAGTTTGATACTGGCTGTTGGCTTCTTGTAAATGGCCTTTATTATATTTAGGTATTCTCCCTGTATTCTTGATCTCTCCAGGGCTTTAATAATAAAGGAGTGTTGGATTTTGTCAAAGGCTTTTTCAGCATCTAAGGATATGATCATGTGGTTTTGTTCCTTTAGTTTGTTTATATTATGGATAATGTTTACAGTTTTTCGTATGTTAAGTCCTGCATTTCTGGAATGAAGCCTACTTGGTCATGGTGGATGATATGTTTTATACATTGTTGTATATGGTTTGCTAAAATTTTGTTGAGAATTTAAGCATCAATATTCATGAGGGAAATTGGTCTGTAAATTTCCTTCTTTGTTGTGTCTTTGAGTGGCTTGGGTATTAGGGTTATTGTGGCCTCATAAAAGGAATTTGGTAATATTCTTTCAGTTTCAACTGTGTGAAATAGTTTGAGGAGTAACGGTAGTAATTCTTCTTTGAATGTCTGGTAGAATTCGTCATCGAAACCATCTGGACCATGGCTTTTATTTTTGGGGAGGCTTTTAATGATAGCTTCAATTTCCTTAAGGGTTATAGACCTGTTTAGGTAATTAATCTGATCTTCATTTAATTTTGGTAGATGGTACCTGTCCAGAAAGCTGTCCATTTCTTCTAGGTTTTCCATTTTTGTGAATACAGATTTTCAAAATATGATCTCTGAATTTTCTGACGGTCTGTTGTTATTTCCCCCTTTTTATTTCTGATTATTTTGATTTGGACATGCTCTCTCTTTTTTGATTAGTTTGGCTAAGGGCTTATCTATCTTGTTGACTTTCTCAAAGAACCAACTCTTAGATTCATTGATTCTTTGTATTGTTCTTTTTGTTTCAATTGTGTTGATTTCTGCTCTAAGTTTGATTAATTCCTGCTGTCTACTCCTTCTAGGTGAGTTCTCTTCTAATTGTTCTAAGGCTTTCAGCTGAGCTCTTAGGTCTCTGGTGTGAGATTTATCTAGTTTTTTCTTGTAGACATCTAGCGCTATGAATTTTCCTCTTAAGACAGCTTTAATTGTGTCCCACAAGTTTGGATACATTGTGGATTCATTTTCATTAAATTCTAGGAAGACTTTGATATCTTTCTTAATTTCTTCCTTAACCCAGATTGTTCAGCTGAGTGATGTTTACTTTTCATGAGTTGGTAGGCTTTCTTTGATTTTTTATATTGTTGAACTCTAAATTTAGGCCCTGGTGGTCTGATATTTTACAAGGGATTATTTACATTTTTTTGTATGTGTTGATATTTGCTTTATGACCAATTATGTGGTCAGTTTTGGAGAAAGTTCCATAAGGAGCTGAGAAATATGTATATTCCTTTGCATTTGGGTGGAAGCTTCTGTAGATATCTATTAAATCCATTTGCATCATAACCTCTTTTAGACTCCTTATTTCTCTGTTGAGACTCTGTCTGGTTGATCTATCCAGGGTTGAAAGTGGGATATTGAAGTTTCCCACTATTAGGGTGTAAGAACTGATGTGGGATTCAAGCTTTAGCAGTGTTTCTTTTACATACGTAGGTGCCCTTACTAAGGGCATAAATGTGCAGGATTGAAATCTCCTCTTGACCAATTTTTCCTGTGATGTATAAGTAATTACCATCTTGGTGCCTTTTAAGTGCTTTTAGCTTATAGTCTACTTTGTTAGATATTAGGATGGCAACCCCAGCTTGTTTCTTAGGACCATTAGACTGGAAAATCTTTTCCCAACCCTTTATTCTAAGCCTGTGTGTGTCTTTGTGGTTGAGGTGTGTTTCTTGTAGGCAACAGAAGGATGACTTCTGTTGTTGTATCCATCTTGTTAGTGTGTGACGTTTTATAGGAGAGTTGAGTCCATTGATATTAAGGGATATTAGTGACCATTGATTCATATTTCCTACCATTTTTGGTGTTAACTTGTTTGTATTTCCTTTCTCTGGAGTATTCTTTGGAATTATTGATTGCTTGTGGTTTCATGGGTGTATCTGGTGTACTTAGGCTGGAGTTTTCCCTCTAATACTCTCTGTAGGGCTGGATTGGTAGATAGATATTCTTTCAGTCTGACTTTGTCATGAAATACCTTGTTTATTCCATCTATTTTGATTGATAATTTTGCAGGGTATAGTATTCTAGTTTGGGAGCCATGCTCTTTTAGTGTCTGTAAAACTTCTGACCAAGCCTTTCTAGCTTTCTTTGTTTCCATTGAATAATCAGGTGTTATTCTGATGGGTCTTTATATGTAAGTTGGCCCTTTCCTTTTGCAGCTCTTAAAATTTTTTCTTTGCTCTCTATGTTTTGTGGCTTGATTATAATGTGGCGTACTGACTTTTTTGGGGGTTCATATCAATTTGGTGTTCTGTAAGCTTCTTGTATCTTTATAGGCATATCCTTCTTCAGGTTAGGGAAGTTTTCTTCTATGATTTTATTCAAAACATTATCTGTGCCTTTGAGCTAGTATTCTTCTCCTTCTTATATTCCTATTATTCTCAAGTTAGGTCTTTTCATGGTGTCTCAGATTTCCTGAACATTTTAAGTTATGGCTTTTTTGGTTTTACTATTTTCTTTGACTGATATGTCTATTTGAGCTAGTGAGTCTTGCACTTCAGAGATTCTATCTTCCATTTCTTGAACTCTGTTGGTTATGCTTGTATCTGTGGTTCCAGCTTTTTTCTTCAGGTTTTCTATTTCCATCTTTGCCTCATTTTGTGCCTGTTTTATTGCTTCTATTTAGTTTTTAGTTCCTGGCATGTTTCTTTCATTTTTTGTTTACTTTTCTTAGTTTTCTTTCATAGATTTGTTGATCTCTTCCAATTATTGTTTGTATTTTCTTCTAATTCTTAAAGGGTATTTTTCATATCTTCTTTGAGAGCTTCCATGATTATCATAAAGGAATTTTTGGTGTTCCTTCCTTCTGTTTCCTCTTCATTGCTCAGTTGAGGTCTTGTAGCTGTAGGACTACCACTTTCTTCTGGAGTTACCTTGTTGTTCTTTTTATTATTATATAAATTTTTGCACTGGCATCTTCCCATGGCTTCGTGGTTCACAATTAGGTGGCTCCTGGTCTGTTGTGGCATGCAGGCTTGTGCGTCTCTTGTCACCTCTGAACAAAGGGTCTGCTCAATCTCCACCTCTGCTCTGGGCAGGGGACTGAATTTCAAGTCTTCAATCCTTTTGTTTTTGAGCAGTTTTAGGTGGGGTGGCTGTTTGAGTTCCCTTAGCAGCAGCTGTGAGGACTCTGACAGCCAAAGTGTATCTCTGTCTGCTACGGAGTGTGTAGGGACATACTCCACAGACAGCACCTGGTCCCGGAACTGGAACCGGACCAGAACACAAATTTCCCTGGCAGGGATTCAGGAGCTGGGGCCTGCTGAACCCACGTCACCTTTGGACAGAGTCTGAGTCTGACTTTCAGAGTCCTGTCCTTCTCTGTTTGCTCAGTTGGAGGCAGGTGGCCATGCAAATTCCCTCAGCAGCAGATGGGGGGAACCTGGTAGTCAAAGTTTATCTCTGTCTGCTACAGAGTGTATGGGGACATGTTCCACAGACAGTCGAAAAAATATTTTCAATAAAAGAAAATTTTTAAGTGTTATATGGTAATGCACACTTGTAATCCGTGAGCTGAAGAGGCAGAGAAAAGAAAATTCTGAGCCAATCATCTTGGCCTATATGGCAAACCCCAGGTCTCTAAGAAATGCTTTCTCAAAATACAAGTTGAATAGCTTCTGTAGAACAACAGCCAAGATTGTCTCCTGGCCTCTACATGCACACACACACACATTCTTCATTTGTGCACACACACAGACATACAAACATATACAAAGAACCCTGTATATCATGTATATAATTTTTTTTTATTTATCAATATTTTAGTAAGTATCTATGAAATACAAACACACAGGCACGTAGATTTTTCATGTAAGACACATTAAGTAACATGGTAAAACAGAAAAATTAAAATTCACAAAATGTTTATAGATACAGAAAAACTATAGTAATAAAAAGAAAAAAAAGATTCTTGATGATTGAGAGTAGAGTAAAATATTTTCATAAGAAAATCTCAAAAGGTCACTATCCACAGAGAGCTTCTTTGAGTACCTTCAGTCTCAAGGGAACATTTGTGACATAAAGTAGAAAGGAGAGAGTAAGGATTCCTGTGGAAATATGGATTTATGGTGGACAATGACTTAAGGGACTCTGTAGCACTTGGCAGTACAAATGTCACAAGAACATCCATGTGTAATACCACAAATTTATTCAAATACATGAAGAGTCCTGCTTTACTACATGAACTATTAAATAGTTGAAGAAGAATCTGTATTTTGGAAAAAATAATTGCAGCTGCATAAGAATGTGTCCTAACCTGTCTGCTCCCTGCCCAGAGAGGGGATGGGGAATTGCAGAGAAGTAAAATGACCTCATGTGGTGGGAGGGGGAAGAGACCTTGAATAAGGATATACAGAGATGGAAAAAAAATTCAGAGGGAAAGCTGAACACAAAGTAAATATATGTGTAGCAATCTTATTTGCATTATCACCCTTGATAAGTCATGCTTATGATTTTTATCTTCTTTATGGTTATTGTTAACTTTTCAGCATTTTAAATTCATTTTACTGTTTTTTTGATAAATACAAAATAGATAAAGAAGAAAAAAAAAAAAGAATGTGTCCTAACAACCATCTGCTGTAGGTCCAGTTGAAAGGGAGGCAATGACCTCTTTTGACCTCAGTAGGCTTTAGGAACACACATGCATACATGATGACACAATACTCATAGATATAAATAATCCTTTCATTCACAATGAGTAATTTCTTTTTTTAAAAATCTGGGGGCATAACAACTGAATGTTTTTCAACATTTTGACTATTCTAATATCAGAACTGATTTGTACCAATGGAGTAACAGTGGGATACACATTCATCACAAACTTCTGAACAGTCAGAACGACTGGGTCATACATCCATAACACAACTGCAGTGGATGAGATAATAGCGTCCATCCAATAAATGAACACAAAGAAAACCACCAGCACCAAGATGGCCTGGGTGGCCCTTTTCTCAGGAGATGCTCTGAGGTGGCTAATGTTGTAAAGGTGCTTGCATTGCCTCTGATGTCTGTACAAGATAATCACCATGTATGCACTTGTGCTCAGCATAACTCCTATAAGAAACACATCTCTGGAGATTGTCACAGTTAACATCAATCCCCAGGTGATGTAGTTCATGGGTAAGAGTGAGCAATATTTAGTGACCTTCATCTGGTTGGTCTCACTCCTGTTTGTAAAAGCACCAACAGAGAAGATCTGGTTGCTACAGAATGACAAGGTGAAAGACCAAATAAATAAGAGGGCATAATTCGTGTACTCTTTAAGTTTATATTTAAATTTTGCTAACAGTGAAGTATTGGGACTGATTGTGACAGCCTGGAACACACTCAGGAGGCAGGTGATGCAGATGGAGAGACCTCTCAACACTCTTCGTATGTAAAAGGTTGTCTTACATTTGAAGTCATTCTCCATGTTCAGTAGCTCAAATATATCTGTAAGCCAAATATCCCCTCCAGTGAGGATCATTACCATGTGGATGAAAGTCAGTTGACATGAGATGATATCTGTGGGCTTAGGTCTGTGACCTAGCATTATGAAAATGTAGAATAAAAGGAGAAACATATTGGCTAGCAATCCAAGACAAGATTGGAAATTGAGAATATTCACTAATGAGGACATAAAATGTAAAGGGTATTCATTTAACATTATACAGGAAGCATATTTCTTATACCTGGAAAAATAATAAAGTATACATCAAACTTGTGATTCATTGGTCAGTACATCTATATCATCATTCTATTCTACCTACTTGATATTGATTGACCTGTCTCTTTAACATTTAATGCTCCAATATTCTACGTAGATGTCATGCCTTAGAAATCTAATCTCCTGGATTTGCATTGCTTCATTATATACTTAACACATAAAACAGTAGATGAATACAGAATATTAATCCCAACATGATAAAATTTATGTTGATCTGGAAAATATTCACAAAAGTAATCCAGAAGAATGAGATGAGTCAGTCTCTTGCAGTATAATTATTATAAAATGTTCTATTTTGCAAATAATCCATTTTCACTCATACTTGTCATTGAATCACACTGATAATCCCACTATTTAATCAGCAATCTATTTCAATCTTTTTATGTTCCTTCTTTTATGAAGTCTTACATCCCTAGGATCCATAATTACAGACATTGATATAGTAGGAGACCCTTACTGCATGCACTTTCCATACCCCAAAATAGTATGACCGTTAGTTGGGATTATAAATGTTCCTAATCTCTTCTAGTTTAGTTTGTATCCCATCACTTTGGTGAGACTCCATCCCAGGTTTCAGGAACTAACTCCTAGCTCTGAAGACAAACACTATTTTTTTCTATTTAGGAGGAAAATGTAAGTACATACATGTATGATGACTTGCGGCTTTTCAACACACAAATTGCTATTTTACCTACCTGCATCTTTCTTCTGTATTTACCTCCCTCTTACTCTCTAAAAGGCTCCACTTTCCCACTGTTCTCGTCTCTAATGCTCACCACCACTGCTATCCAGGCAATGGTCACATTTTACTTTCTTCTTTTCTGTAATCCCAAATGAAGATTGGGAGCTCAATGCATACCTAGATGTATAGCCTAAAAAAAATAAAAGAGTGAGAGAGAACATGAAACACTATCACAAACACAATTTCCTTTTTTTTTTTAATCCAAAATGTGTTTGTTAGGATGGTTCCCACTATCTTGAATCAGGTGCTTCTTCTCAGTGCTGCTTCCTCCTGAAGGAGCATCCTTCTGTCAGCCTTGCTTTCTGCTTGTAGGCTGACAGAGGACAGTGGAGCAGCCAACACACAAGACTACCGTTTGTGCATGACTAAAGACTGTGCTGTTTTTATAGCATCCTGGGCACTTCACATCCATAAAGTAGGAATTAGGGCTCTGAACCAGGCGTTTTTTCTTGTGTTTCCTCTTTTTCCTATTCTGGAGGGGGGTGAAGGAGTTCCTTTGTGAGAGGCATGTTCTCGTATGGAGGCCATCACGCCGGAAAAGACAAATGCAATTTTAAAATATTGTGGCAAACATGAACTTGCTGAAAATGACCAACTAAAAATCATTTTGAAATTTCTCTTTTAGGAGAGATTTCTTCCGATGCCTTAAAAAAAAAAATCAAGATCCTCAATCTTATTTTACATTATCAGAAACCACACACTTTTCATAGTTTCACTCAGTTTTGGTGCCTATGTTAGTTACTTGGTCTCATTACTGGTATCATTAATTTATCAAATTAATTTAATTCATTACATTAAAATTAGCATTGTGTTAGAAAAAAGAAGTATACCTTTGAAACTCACACCTGTGTCCAGAGTAGAATTAGAGGTGAGCAGATTCCAACTCCTGCGCCACCCATATAGAGAATGCCTCTCCAGGGCAGGGGTCACACTCAAGGGTCTGATCTCAGACTCTTGCTAGCAGACAGGCCCTAGGCTTTAGCTGTAACGGACCTCCTCTAGCAACACCTAAAAAAAGGAACCTTGCACAGCGAGGCCGCACCTCCAGGGTGAACTGTGTCATCAGAGATGAAATGACACCTTTGAAAGTCAGACATGTATCTAGAGCAAAGTCAGAGATTGTGCAGATCCATTGTTCTGAGCTGAGAAGAATCACACAAGACCTCTAGCAACAACTGACTAGGAGCTGACTAAGTATGAAACACTGAAGCCATGGGCAGATGCCAGTACATGAATACATACAACAATATAAAGAACAACAAGGCAACACCAGAAGAAACTGATGATTCTACAACACCAAGACATGATCAGAGCAATGAAGAGGAAACAGAAGGAAACAACAACCTTTATGAAGATTATAGAAGCCTTAAAAGAGGATATAAAACATTCTCTTAAATAAACAGATAAAAATACACACAAAAATTTGGAAGACATAAAGAAATTCTTGAAAGAAAACAAAGAAAACCAAAAAAAGAAAACCCAAAATATGAAAGAAACATTCCAGGAACGAAAAATTGAAATAGACGCAATAAAAGGGCACAAAATGAACCAAAGGTAGAAAGAGAAAATCTGAAGAAAAGAGCTAGAACTACAGATACAAGCATAATCAACAGAATCTAAGAGATGAAAGAGTGAATCTCTGGAGTAGAAGACTCAATAGTGGAAAAAGGTACATTAGTAAAAGAAAACACTAAAACCTAAAGCCATAATACAAAATGTCCAGCAAATTTGGGACACCATGAAAAGATCTAAACTGAGAATAATAGAAATGGAAGGTGGAGAATAATTCCAGCTCAAAGGTACAGATTATGTATTCAATAAAATCATAGAAGAAAATGTTCCCGGGCAGAAGTGACCAGGAGCGAGGCTGAGGAAGTTGCAAGACAGTTGGACAGAACACTGGAAGATTCTGAAAAGTCTTAACAAGGATAATAAGAAATAAAGAAAGCCACTGATCTCATTTGGATGACCAAATGTAAGCAAGCATTCAGATGAGCACCTGGAAGCCATAGGAACTTTGGATTGAATTTTGGATCTATGATTTTCTAATAGCAGAACCTCAGATTTAATTCTGTTTCATCTACAAGGATTAGAGTGAGGAACACTTTGAAAACCCATGTAAGACATTTACCTCAGCACTAAATCAATGTGAGCCCAGATGATGTATTATGGCCGTCACTTCTGTCCTTAGCTACTTCTTGGAAGCAGGTGTAGGATGAAGACAGGTCAACAACACAGGGGCTAGGGCTCTCCCAAATAAGCCCCCAGTCCTTTAAGAGCATCCACGGGCACTGCCCCTATGTGCTATGTGAATACTCTGTGCTTGACCCCCCGCCCTGCAAACACTGCTCTGGGTGGCCTGGTGTTTAGATCTGACTTCATTCTGAGGACATTTCAAGACAGAATTACAGCATTTGTTTATCATCAGGTGATGGCAGCATTGAGAGATGCATTGAGGTGCCGGGAGTTTACGATCCTGAGTCACAGGGCAAATAACTTGGAAGTATCGTTTCCCATTAGTCAATCAACTGATAAGTAAAATATGTGACAAGTAGAAAGAGCCTGTACAAGAGGCACTCCTCGACTGTGTGGTCCGCTTCTCACAGGAGAACAAGGAAAGAAAATGCCAGGGTGCTGGGTTAGTGGGACGATCCCGTGACACACTTGCACTCTCCACTCCTGAAAGTGTTTTGAGGAGCACAGGACAAAATACTTTCTTCCCATTTTCTTTTGGCAACAAAAAATGTTCTTTCTTTAATACAGTACTAATTCTTAGACATGAAAATACTTCATAGAATCACTTCTGAAAAAGCAGATGATCAGGGTTAAATCCTGCAAGTATGGAATTTGGAATACCACAGACACATAGGCACTAGTTTTATAAGCTAAAATAAAAAGATGAGCAGTCTGCTGCTTTCTGAGTGTTTTAAGTCCAAACATCTAAGTCTTATCCAAGATTTTGACTAACTATAGGAAAATGCACATTTTCCCGATATAAGATGTAAAAAATGGGGAAGCGTTGCTTCAACACCTCCCAAACATGAGCAACTTCAAAGACAAACAAGAAAACCAAAGAATAAATTAAAACATAAGCATAGGTGTGGAATCAAGTCTTTGGAGATTTTATGATGCAATTCAATGTTACTTATTTCCTTTCTCTTCTCTTATAGCAAGATACTATTAGAATATAATACAGAAAAAATACTAAGTGGGGCTGGATTCTTTAAATATTTCCATGAACAGTGAACAATAGCTATTATTTCAAAGATAGTCATTTATACTGACAATTTCTCATTTTTATTTATTATTGTATTTAAACAGTGGATGGAATTCAATGGTAAATAAAGTCCTAAGCTAATGGCAAAAAAAAAAGTAAAGAAAATGTTCCCAACCAAAAAAGGAAATGCCTATAGATATACAAAAACTTAAAAGACAGCAAATAGATTTGACCCCAAAAAAGTCCAATTGCCACATAATATTCAAGCCACAAAAGATACAGAACAAAAAAAAATTTAAGAGCTGCAAAATAAAAGGGCCAACTTACCTATAAAGGTAGACCCACCAGAATAACACCTGACTTCTTAATGAGAACACTGAAAGAAAGAAGTTCCTGGTCAAGTTATACAGACACTGAAATAGCATGGCTGCCAACCTAGACTACTATACCCAGCAAAACTATCTATCACCATAGATGGAGTAAAAAAGACATT
>PVIH01027836.1:0-16240 GCA_004025045.1 Sigmodon hispidus | reverse complement strand
GATGGGCAGTTGCAGAGAAGAAAAATGACCAGATGTGTTGGGAGGGGGAAGAGACCTTGAATAAGGATATATAGGGAAAGCTGAACACAAAGAAAATATATGTGTAGCAATCTTATTTGTATTTCTACCCTTGATAAGCCATGCTTATGATTCTTATCCTCTGTATAGTTATTGTTAACTCTTCTGAATTTTAAATTCTTTTTACTGTTTTTTTTTTGATAAATACAAAATAAAGAAAAAAAAAAGTGAAAAAAAAAAAAAAAGAATCTGTAAAATATGGTAGGTGTGAACTGTAACCCAAGCTATGCTGTATTGAGAGTTGAAATAAGCTGCAACATGCCTTCAGGAGAAATCAATTTTGGACAATTAAATGCTTTACTTTATGAAAAAAAAAACAAACATTTTTAGAAAAGAACTTTTGTTTTGAGGGGCACTGAGACAAGGTTTCGCTATATAGTACCTTGCTATATATAGTACCAGTATAGGGCAGGCCTGGTACTATGCGGCCCAAGCTAGTCTCCAAAGTGCTGGGATTATAGGTGTTTGACATCCTACCCAGCTATAAATCTATAATTTTCAAAGAATGTTGAATAAGGATACAAGGGGAATTAAACCAATAATGTTGAGAAGCCATCACATAACTATATGGAATATAACAGGACTGTTTCCTAATATAGTTAATCTGTATTAATCAAAGTACACAAATACTGGAAAATGTAAATGCCCAATATATATTCAAAAACATATGTCAGATTACTTCTTAAACTAACAACAACAACAACAACAAAAACCAAGTTGGTTTTTTTGAGAAATTTCAGAAAGAAGACAAAATATTTTTCTTAGGCCTGAGTAGTATCCAAACAACTGGCTAATAAAGTAGAATGGAAGAATTCATGTTATACTAAAGTTTGAAATAAATCAAAAAATATATGTTATGCAACAGAACTTTCCAAAGTTAGTGTAAATATTCTACACTATCTGACATGGTTGTAGTTTGCCACATGGGGATACTTCAAATATGGCTAGGATAACAAAAGAACTTAATTACATTTAAATTATTTTTTGAGTTGTAAAATACTTTAGATGTTCAGGAGTTAAAAAAAAAGAGTACACGGAGTTCCTGTGAATCCCTTTGCCTAGTTTCCCCCAGTAATAACAGTGTACTTTACTGTATCACTACAGTTCAATGACCAAAATAAAAAAGCTATACTAGCATTATGAGCTACATAACTGTACCTGGATTTGAACAATTTTCTATATATCCACTTTTTTTGGGGGGGGTTGATCCCTTTCTTCTGTAACTAACAATACATTCAAGATACGTAACTGTGCTATCCATCCTGCCCAGAAGCATCTTGCACTACTTTCTGAAGCCACACTTATCAACCAGAAACACTGATAAATAAAGATTTGTTTTCCAAAGCTATAATTTTGTAATTTAAAAAATATTTTATTTTGTAGTCACAGAAGATCATCTTCTTTTTTATTAACAAAACTACCCTCAATTGGTATCAAATTCTGACATGCACAAATAATGTTCTTCACCATTAAAAATATATGTGATGCTGCATTATTGGGCATACTTTTCTAAACCATTATTCATCTGTTTTTTAGGAAAATCATGATTCTTTACTAATAAACAATGACAAAATGTCTCAAAATTAAATGAAAAGATGTCCAGGCTCACCAGTGATCAAGGAAGTACAGGTTAACCTAATGTACTTCTATATTTTTATCTATCAAATCAACATGTGGAATATATTATTCCAGGACACAAGGTACCTCTTTTACTCTAATAGTAGAAGTATAAATTTGTCATTGTTCTGGAAAAGAGATTGGCCCTATGAATCTAAAAACCTTTGGAAAGTACATATGTATATATGTACCTTTTAATCAGCAACTTATTATTTGAGACACAGTATAAGAAATAACTGAACAACTATGTAGACTGGGTTCTCCCAATATCTCACATTATCATGTATGACAAGGTATCCCTTATTATTGCTGAGTAGTATCACACCACTTTTTGTTTACTGTCCATTTATTAAAATATATTTATGTGATTTTCCTTTTTTCAGTGCTAAAGATTAAAATTAGGTTATCTCACCTATGCTAGGCTATAACACATAGGGCAAAAGAAATGCTTAATAAGTGTTATTGCTCTAATTTATTCATAAAACACTTTCTCTTTGATGCCGGGCACTGGGAGAATGATGCTGAAATGATTCTTAGGATATTCACTGTTAATGAGGCAATCAGAGGGAAGCACAGCAGATAACAGGAAGAGACTGAACTCTGACACAAGGATGGGAATAGAAAAGATAAAAAATGATTTCATTGATACTGTGTTATATGGGGAGGCACTCATTGAACAATCAAAGGTGATGACTCAATAAAATGTGAACATAGTCAACAGAAAGTATGCAGGTGGAGATGCAGCTCTGAGAAGTTACCCAGGGTAAGCATGTAACAAGAGGACAGCTCTGAACTGAGGACACAGTCAGGGATTATTCACAATTTTACGTTAAACAGAGAAAAGAAACCACATTCTCAGAGGTCAAGAAGAAAAAGATAGAAAGGTAATAAAACTAGAAGTTGGTCATAGTGGTTCATGTTTGCAATTCTAATACATGGGAAATATAAGCAGGAGGATCAGGAGTTTGAGACTAGTCTTTATTACATAAAGAATTTGAGACTAGCTTGACTTACATGATACTGATTTAAAAACAAACCTAAAGCCTGTGAAGTAGTTTATCAGGTTAAAGGTGCTTGCCCAAGGGCCGGAATTCAATCTTTGGGACTCACATGGTAGAAATACAGATAACTATTTCCTGCAAGTTGTCACGTGTGCGTGCGTGCGTGTATGTGTGTGTGTGTGTGTGTGTGTGTGTTGGGGGTGTATGTGTGATGTGTGGGTGTGCTGTCTGGCAGTCAGACCAATTTATGGAGTCAGTTCTCTCCTTCGATCTTTACAGAAGTTCAGGGGAGTGAATTCAGGTTGTCTGGCTTATGGTGTATGAATCTTTAGCCATTAAGCTATCTTGCTAGATCTCATAGACTACTTTTAAAACTGAACAAAAATAAATGTGCCCCCTAACTTTAAGCAAAGTAAATGCAAAAATAAGAAAACCTTGAAGTAGAAAAAAAACTGTATAAATTTTCACACAAAAAGGTAAGGCTTGAAAAGTAAAGTTTGGCTATAAATATATTCTAATAAAGTAGGAATGAGAAAGATTTTGCTGTTATGATCACATTAATTACTAGCATAGATTCTTGAAATACACTGAGAAGTTTATCAGACCTCAAGTTTCCACCAATCCTAAAGGTAAGACTATGGTACATCACTAATTTTTATTAATCCAATTATTCAATCTTACAGTTGATCCATCTGTGTCTTAAGGTCTTTGCCTCTCTTATGTTCATAAGGATCTATCCTGTAGCTTTAAAAATAATTATTTTTATTCTATGTCTTTTTTTGCTTGCATGTACAAGCATGCAGTACTAGCAGTGGCCAGAAAAGGGCATAAGATCCTTAGAACTGGAGTTACATATAGCTGGTTGTGAGCTGCCAGGTGGGTGTTGGGAACTGAACCCAGGTTTTCTGCAAGAGAAGCAAGTGCTCCTAACTGCTGAGCCATCTCTATAGCCCCTTCTTTGAGATTTTTGTTGTTGTAGTTTTATAGTTTTAGCTTTTGTGTTTAGGTATGTGACACATTTTGAAAGACTGATCCCTGAGGCTAGGTGTGTAGCTAAGTAAAATGCTTGGTGAGGACACAAGGCCAAGAAGTCACATCCCAGAATCATTTTATACCCCATACAAAAAAAAATTTTGTCTTCTTAAGTTATGTTGATATCTTTGATGAAAACAAAAACAAATAACCATATATACTGCCTAAAATCTCTTATTTGTATCTAAATTTGCCAAATATATTTTTGTATTCACTGTGAACATATAACCTTATCCTTTATTTTGTTAATGTGGTGAAATGGTGAGAGCCGAGTTCATACTAAACATTTAAAATTAATGAATGATGAATTAGAAGCAGGAATGCACTTAGAAATATAAAAATAAACTACAACAGTAAAGAAAAAGTTGATGGTGACTGACTCTAAAGAGTAGGTCAATATAGAAAAATTGTCATAAAAAGGCATTTAAGATTGATACTTTAAACAAGAAATATTCAAATAATATTCATATCAAATTCTAGCAATTAAAATGGGATTTTAGAGCAGTGTGGAGATGAGACTGGGCCTGCTTATGTGTTATGGCTCGTTGAGGTCAATTATGCAGAGGGAATGAATTCAGCTTCAGGCATAGGTTGTTTTGGACATACTCAGTAGCAAAGACTTGACATGAAGATTTAGGAGAAAATATTACACAAAAGCTTTACAGCCTCAAAAGTGGATTAAATTGAGTATACGCAGGATGAGACAAAGGTCAAAGAAAAACTCTAGGGAATGCAGGGACACTTAATGCAAGAAGGAGGAGGAGTTAACAAAGGAACAAGATCCTGTGGTGGTGGTACTTTTTTTTTTTTTTTTAAATAGTACTATTTCATACTCTTTTTTTTTCTTCTTTATTTATTTTGTATTTATCAAAAAAAACAGTAAAATGAATTTAAAATGCTGAAAAGTTAACAATAACTATAAAGAAGATAAAAATCATAAGCATGATTTATCAAGGGTGGTAATGTAAATAAGATTACTACACATATATTTACTTTGTGTTCAGCTTTCCCTCTGAATGTTTTTTTTCATCCCTGTATATCCTTATTCAAGGTTCCTTCCCCCTCCCACCACATTAGGTCATTTTTCTTCTCCACAACTCCCCATCCCCTCCCTGGGCAGGGAGCAGACAGTCCTATGGTCCCACTAACCCAATAATGCTTGGATCAGTCTCCACTCCTGGCCAAATCCAGTTTTGTCCCCCCTCCCTCAAGAGTGAGTCAGGTGTTCCTATAGTTGAAGTGGGGTTCGAAGGGTCAGTCCAGGGTGTTTCTGATCCCAAGCTGTTCAGTGGTTGTGGTTTGCCACTTGGGCATGCTTGGCTTTTTTTCTTGTTTGTTTGTTTAGAGACCACTAATGAGTGAGTACATCCCCTGCTTACCTTTCTGAGATTGTGATACCTCACTCAGGAGGATATTCTCCAAATTCATCCATTTGCCTGCAAATTTTAGGATATCATTTTTTTTCTTACTGCTGAGTAGTACTCCATTGTGTAGATGTACCACAGTTTGTTAATCCATTCTTCAGTTGAGGGACATCTAGGTTGTTTCCAGGTTCTTGCTATTACAAATAATGCTGCTATGAACATAGTTGAGCTAATACCTTTGGAGTGTGAATGGGTGGCACATACTTTTAATCCCAGCAGTCAGAAGGCAGAGGCAGGCAGATCTGAGTTTGAGGCCAGCCTAGTCTACAGAGTGAGTTCCAGAACAGGCAGGGCTGTTACATTGAAACACTTTGTCTCAAAAAACCAAACAAAAGTCAAGATAGGTGAAAGAATGAATTTTCAAAGGGCAGGTAAAGAACCAGCCAAATATGTCACAAAATTAAAGAATAGAGACTATTTACTTTTGAAATATGTTGAATTACAAAGATTTTGTATACCAAGGAACACAGAAATGAGCTTAACTTTTATGGATGTTTCTGCTTTATTTCATAGAGAAAGACAGGATATTAATAAAACCTTAAGAACCATTAACATAATGATGGAAAACAGAGAAAGGTATTATTGCACATATTGTTCCACTTCAGGAAACATCTGGAGCCAAGAATATGAGGTAAAGAAATTCCATTGTTTATCTCAGTCAGTGAAAGGGTTAAAAAGAAATGAATAACATAATTGTAAACACTGGAATTGGTTGAATTTCCATGTCACTCAAATGGGTCATCTGGAGGGTCTGAAGTAACTATAGAAAGTTTTCTTTAAAACTCTTTATTTAAGAGAGTCCAGAAGGTATGATGACTCAGAAGTAATGAGTCATTTAAAAGTAATAAAACTATTGCTTTGCCTGGAAAATAAAGGAAATTTTGGTTGATGACTCAGTATGGAAACTGCTTCCAAGAGGACAGTTTGGAAGAATACAAAATAGGTGTCATAGAACTACTGAGGAAACAAGAAAAGAGACCTGGAACATTTTATTCATTGTATTCAGTTCTAAATAGTTAAGAAAATAAACTAAAAAAGAAAATATTTTCATGAGATTTTATTTGTTCTAAGGGAATGTATACTTACGTATAAAAGAATAATATTTTGAGTTTAGAAATGTTCAAGAAAGAAATATAAGGAATATTATAAAAACATTTTAGATGACCTAATTTGAGTATACATGAGGTAGGAAGTGTTTAAAAACTTGCACCTGTTTTATTTTATAATCTTTTTGTTGTTGTTTGAGACAGGGTCTCTCTATGTAACCCTGGCTGTCCTGAAACTTGCTACGTAAACCAGGCTGGCCTTGAATTCACAAAGATCAGCCTGCCCCTGCCTCTCTGCTGGGATTAAAGGCATATGCTACCAAAAACTTAAAACTTACAGCTCACCAGTTCCTGCCGAGCCCTACCCCTAGACAAAGAACTATAAGCAATTGATGACTGCTGAGAGAAGAATTAATCTATCCCAAGGATGAGCCCCCTAACTCGTTATCTCATACAAAGCGGTCAGTCCTGAAAGCATGTATGTATACATATAAGAAACACTATAAGCTGACATAGCAGATTGTTATGCATTCTCTCTCTCTCTCTCTCTCTCTCTCTCTCTCTCTCTCTCTCTCTCCTTCTCCCTCCTTCAAGAGAAAGAGGTCATGAATTTAAAGAAAGAATATGGGAGTACTTGAAGGAGTAGAAGGAGGGGAAAATAATGTATTTAGATTTTAATTTTAAAAATGGAAAACAACCTCTCTTTTCTGTATTATACTAGCAGAGCAGAAGGGTAAGTGAATGAATGCACCAAGAGGGCAGTACTAGGGCTCCTTGTCCAGCTCCTGCTTCTGTACCAACTCCATCTGATAATCTGTTCAAGGCACGTCCTTCTTTGAGATCACACCTTCTCTTTTGGGGAAAATAGTACAGAAGATGACTTTGGGGTCCTGAGAGTAAGAGAAAAGCAGAATTTTCTTTCCTTGGTTTGAATTAGGAAAAAATGTGTTTATCAGATGTTATTTGATGTGGGAAGAAGCTACTGGCTCCAGAAAGAAAATTTAAGGGGCTAGAGAGATAGCTCAGTGTTTAAGAGCACTGGTTGCTCTTCAAGTGGACCTAGATTCGTTCCCAGCATCTATATGGTGGCTCACAACTGTTAGTCTTTAATTGCCATTCCAGGTGATCTGATGCCCTTTTCCGGCCCATGTGGGCACCAGACATGCACATAAACACAATACATACATACATACACATATATATATTTACATGTGCACATACTATATAGTATATTACATATAGTGTGTTTATATAAAATATATTGTTATATAAAATATGTGTATATTTTAAAATTAATATATACATTATCCCCCTCCTTCTACTCTTTCCAATATACACACACATATAGTCTATGTGCATGCTTAGAGCATACCTCATATTTATATTTTTTTTAAAGAAAATTTGGAGTTAAACTGTTACAGTTTTAAACAAAGAAACAATAAAGTTAGGGTTTCAGCTAACTAAGTGGTAGGGGATTTGCCTGGCATTGTGTGAGAACCTGGATTAAACTCCTAACACACCACCAAAAAAATCATTATTATTTAAAAGACATCACTATTATATATTCTAAAATAGCAAAACAATTGCCTTGTACATTATACAAGAATTGACAGTAAATTCAGAGGAACAATTATGCTCTAAAGTGACAAGCATTTGTGTGCTGCTGCAGATCAGATACTCACCAGGGTGCGTAACTACTGACTCCATGGTCTGTGGGATCTGGAAGAAAAGGAAGATGCCTAACCTTTGGTCAAATGGGGACTGCCATGCCCACTCCTGGAGCAGAATAGACACAGTTGGCTGCAGGCCAGCAGGAAAGGTACTGGGTGAGTAGAGGGCACATAGCAAATGGTCCCTTCTGCACACCTCTAGTACTATTCAAGTGTTAAGTTGGCTTTCAGAAGACAAGAAAAGTAAAGCTATATCAGGGAAACGTCATAAAGCTCTTGTTGCAAGTTTTAGATGGAGGGGAAGGGAGTCAATTCAGATTTTCACAGGTCTGTCACTTTACATATACTACTGTGGAGAGCAGAATTTGGGAAGCAAAGCTAAGCAAGCAGAATCAGGGTCCCTGTAAGGTCCAGAAACAAACCAGTAAGGTAATAAATGAAGGGTACTCAGAGTGTTGTGTCCCTTCCAGATTGAAACATGCCCTCACAGAGGAAGGCTTCCTAGGATTGGGGACCTGAATGAAACTAAAAAGGCTCAAGAAATAAAATAAAACTTTCAAATCTCAAGAAACTCTTTAAACTCAGAAGATTCGCAAACTTCCTCCCTAAGGTAATAACTGCTCCAGAGAAGAGACTGTAAGTTATTAGGCAGAGACTCTACAACCTACCAAGCTGCCTGGAAGTTCCACAATGAATTCCAGCAATGCAACTTTTGAGTCAATGCCCATGCTGAGCTTGGCTTTTTGATGATCTATGATCCTGTAAGTAGCCCATCACTTTACTCTTAAAGAATCCCAATAAATTCACTGGTTCACTAAACTTGAGTAAAATGTGGTTTTGGTCTGTAGTTGGCATTCTACCTTAGCCAAATAGATACTGTTCACATCTTCCTAGGAAAGAGCTTTTACAGGGCATAAGTGACAAACTCATTAGAAGATCTGAACACAATTAGTTTAATTTTGAAATCGGGTGCCTTTCAATATCACAACCACCAATTCTGGTCATAAGGTAAAAAGAGATTTATTTTTCCATTAAATGGTGGTGGGGATCAAATTTGCAAATACTAGTAAAGTGCTTAACCACTAAATTATACCCTAAGCCATTAAGAACTTACTAAGAAAATTCAAAAAGTGCTCATTTACATTAGTATACACAATGTTCAGAGTACTGTAGAAAGAAAGCCAGCTTTTTCTCCATTTGTAGGAATTTATGTGATGAAGAAAATGAGACAAAAGACTAGGCATTAATTCATTCAATATGTATTTATTTAGTCCCTCTTGGGCTCTAATGATGGTTCCTTTTGGGGCAGGGGCATATTTCTCTTTAAATGTTGTTGTTATTATTATCATTATTATTATCATTGTGTGGAGAAAGAGAGGGAGGGAGGGAGGGAGGGAGGGAGGGAGGGAGGGAGGGAGAGAGAGAGAGAGAGAGAGAGAGAGAGAGAGAGAGAGAATATATTAGGATGTGTGCCAAGGAGAGCACATGGAATAGAGGACAACTTTGAGGAGTCGGTTCTCACTATCTATAGATCAAGCTGATGCTCAGGTTTGCTCAGTAAGCTCTTTTATAGAGGGGGTCATCTTGCAGCACTATTCCTTTGTTTGTGAGATGGAGTCTTGTTTGTCCCAGGCTACCTCAACTTTATCCTCCTGCTTAGTTTCTAGACTGTTTGGATTACAGGAGGTACAGTCCACCAAGCTAGGGAATAATTTTTATAGCTTTCTTTTCTTTCCTGACAAGTTCATTTTTGTACAAATAAAGAGTGAAAGTATTCAAAGCCAAGTGTACAAGTCTAGAGGAAATAAGACATTCAGAGTCAGGAAATTTTGTTTCAATATAATGATAAAGGAATTCGAAAGTATGGTATGGGAGGAGCCTCAAACTACCTTTAATATAGTTTGGATATGAAACATCAAAGTTCTGCTTTGTTTCTGGTTTTGTTTGAAACAGATATTGTGACCTTGTCCTTCAAACACCTTCAAACAGCCTGTTTTTGAGACAGGCTTATGTTTTTGTAGCCTATGCTGGCCTCAAAAGAGTGATTGTTTTGTCCTCAAATGTTGGGGTTGCTGAAGGTACAGGCATGTGCCACCACACTTGTCTTGTAAATATCCTGTTTATATATACATATAAATAGACATAAGAATTTTGTGCATATTTTTAAAACGAAAGTGATATTATAACTTATTACTTGTTTTTGCAATAAAACTACTACTTTAAATAAAAATTAAGATCAATTGTCAGATGTGCTGGTTGTTTTTTTGTCAGCTTGACACAAATCTAGACATATCAGGAAAGAAGGAACTTACCTGAGAAAATGCATTCATAAAACTGGCCTGTAAACAAGTATGTGGGGTACTGTCCGAAAGGGTAGTGCCAAACCTAGACAGGTGGTCCTGAGGTGTATAAGAGAAGAGGCTAAGGAGACATGGGAGCAAGCCAGTAAGTAAAGTAATATTCTTCTATGGCCTCTACTTCAAATCCTGCCTCCAGGTTCCCGTCCTTTCCTTCAGCGATGGAGTAAACTGAAATAATCCCATTTTCTCTCCAAGTTGCTTTTGCTCATAAAGCTTTATCACAATAGAAAGAAACTCTAAGACATTATACATAATAACTAATATACATTATATGGATATACTATGCTAAATTTATTAAATTCTCTGCTATAGTATGCTACAGGCTATAGAATAAGATGCAGAGGCCCAGCAGGTAGAGGTGTTTGACAGGTGCAGACCTGACAATATGAGTTTGAGTTACAGGTCCCACAGATGGCAGGAGGAACTCTTCAGAGTTATTCTCTGACTTACACATGCCTGCATGTGCCCATCTATATGCCTGTGTGTACACACAACAAATGAAGAGGAAGACAGGTAACTTTAATAAATAATAAATAATAAATAATAAAAAGCAAGGAAACAATCCAAACTACCTTCTGCTTTGGCAGCTTTCGAAAGAGGAAAAGAATTAAAACATTGAAGCTAGAGGATTTTAATCTTTTAAATATATATAAATAACGTCCAAATCTTCTTTATTTGTAGAAGAGAAAGAATTTACAAAAAAGAAACAAACAACAAAAAACACTACGTGTCTATAGAATAGACAGAAGTCAGAGAAAGAACTTAGAAAAGTAAAAACAGTGGGTGGACTTTGAGGAAAAACAAGTTTTAATGATCACTCAAAAGGAAGTATCAGACTGACCCATGGAATACAAGCTCAATGAGCCCTTCTTAAGTTGCTAGGTACCTAGGACCTTAGGTGTCCTCAAGAATGCTTGTCGGCTCTGTGGTTAGGAACTGTGCTTGTCAGAGTTCCTACTGCAATGGCAACTCCTCTGCTTTGATTTTCGTAGATAAGAGAGCTTCAAAAAATGTTTCACTTTAAAAAAGCTAATTATTTGGTTAAAATGTTAATACATTTACTTTTTGGCTTGTTTGTTAATCAAAAATGAAAAACATATTTATAATAGAGATTTAACTTTCTTAGTTAAACAAGAGAGAGATGCAGTGGGATTCAGGCATTAGTTGGGGAAGCTTAGAGGTGTATCTCTGGGGTACCAGGACCTGGAACGGGGCCTGGCCAGACCCCACTGACACCCGGGGTCCACTGACCTTCCTTCCTGTTTTGTTCTTATGTTCTCAGGGAGCAGATCAGCAGCCTGGTGTGGGAAGCTCCACTCTTCAAGAATTGTCTTAAGGTTCAATTTGTATCAAGAGAGTTTGGATACCCCTCAATAAATATTAATCCTTCATATAATATATTACAAGTAAATATTTCTGCAATATCTAAAAGTTACCACCTAACATAATTAATTTTACTATTACTAGTGGTAATACAATCAGGCAATATGTACTTTCCCACATGATGCAATATAAAAATTATAGTATCATCTATGGAATTTTCTTATGAAAATACTTCATCTTTTAGATCTAATGTGTAGTGACAGTAAATATAGAACCTAAAGAAAGAAGTGAGTACAACAAGGGCACAGATACTCACAATATAGATTCTTGTACAAAACAACATAGCCTAGTTCTCCTCAGTAAGTCCAATATTAGGAAATTTTTACGTGTGTAATAAGGGACAGGCTGAAGAGGAAGGAAGCAGAAAGAACATCAGATGGAAAGAATTTAGAAGCTAAGTGCATATTGTAAATGTTTTAACAAGAATGATACACTAGTGTGTTCAGAGTATGATTCCCTCCTGAGATAGGAAGCTACTGAAGAGCTCTGAGCAGAGAAAGAACATGATTTCACTCACTTTTTAAACAAAATAATTCTAGGTATCATGATGACAACAAACTACAAAGAACAAGAGGGAAAGAAAAGAGTACACCGGAAAGGGTTTCTTGAACAATCCAGAAGAAAAAAAAGAAAAGTACACCAGAAGGGGTTTCGTGAACATTCTAAGCAAGAATGATGCAAGTTTGGATCAGGCAATACAAAACAAAGGGGGGAAAAGGAGGTCAGGATTCTAGATGTATTTTGAAAATATGGCAATGAGACAGATGTGCAGGGTTTTGTGGGAAAGGTGGTCAAAAATGAATCTTTAGGTTTTAAAAGATAGTGCTTTAGTGGTTGGAGAGATGGCTCAGCAGTTAGGAGCACACAGGCTGATCTTCCTGAGGACCTGTGTTCAAATTTTTCAGCACCTACGTGGTAGCTCACAATTGTATGAACTCAAGTACTAGAGATCCAACATCCTATGGCCTCTGTGTATCAGACATGCATGTGTTGCAGGCAAAACACCCATATATATAAAAACATTTTTAAAAATTCAAGTGCTGTGTTTTGCTTTACTGAAACAACTACAATATTTGAATGTTAACTAATTGAGGAAAATGACAGAAAGAACAGATTTGTTGGTGGGAGGAGGTGTGGTGGTGGTATGTAGGTCAATGGTTCTATGTTAGATGTCAGTTTCAGGATGCCTATTAGACATTTATGTAAGGGTGTCCAAGTCCAGACAGAATTGAGATTGGTAGGTTAAGGAAGGTCTATGGGTTGCAGATTTGGCAGGTGGATCTCTGTGGGCTCAAGGCCAACCTATGTACACAGAATGAGTTCCAAACAAGCCAGCGCTATACAGTGAAACCCTATCTCAAAAAGAAAAAAAAAAAACAAACAAACAAACAAAAAAAGGAATCAGCAGAAGAGACTAAGAAGTGGCTAGGCAGAGAGAAACTGTAATAAACATAGTTCATTTCTGATTCAGACATCTCACATCTTCATGAGTCCGTGATAGGTTAACTTAAATGTTTGCAAAAGTGAAAGCACTAGCACACAAATCAGGCAAAATCTCACATCCTTCTAAATTACTGACAAGTATCCTAAAAGGCAAACAAAGAAGGCATTTCAAGGAGCAACCAATGAACTGATTAGAACGTTAGATAAGTACCGAGAAATGGCAGAGATAGATACCAGTGTTGTCAACTGCTAAGTCAGACTCTGACCCTACCCCTGGAATTATGGGGACAGATAAATGGTGGTATAAATTTTAAAGAAGAGAAAATATTACCATTAAGATATAGAAATTTGCTTCAAAAAGTTTTCTGTTAAGTTTATGTAAAATAAAGCAATACTTAAAAGGGAAGGTGAATGTAAGAAGCATTGATTTTTAGCTGGGGAGAAAATGAATATTTTCATGCAGAGAAGAATGACTCAGGAGAGAAAAAAGCTGATGAGCAACTACTAGTTATTTCACGGTAACAGAAGAAAAGGCAGAGTATATGGATGCCACTACAAGTGGGTAATAGTATCTTATGGTCATGAAAGGTCTTTTCTGACTCAGTTTTCTCAGTGGAATAGGAAACAAGGACTTCTATTCAAAGAAAAAAGTGGGAAGGAGACAGTGACCATAGGAGGTGACTGAAGATATAAAACACCCTAGAAGAAATGAAACCAATAGCAAGTGACTGAGGAAATACAGTATGATTGCCAGGCAACATTAAAGGTCAACTTAAGGTCATAATCATGAATTTAAAGCATGACTTATAAAAAAAAGAGATAGTTTTATAGGCATGAGCCAGGCAAAGAATTGGATTTAATTGCCCCAATGACTTAAGCCATTCAAGGGTAGGTAAAATGAGAACATAGAATATACAAACAAGAATGTATAGTATACAAAAGAGACATGGTAATGAGTGAACATAAATTCTAAACATAAACCTTTCCTATTTTCTGAACCCCTATCCTTCTTCTGAGCCCTATGGAACTAGTAGGTAGCTAGCTAGCACTCAAATCCTCATATCCTTGACCACATCTCAGAAGCTTTCAACTCCCCCCACCTTTCTAGACACTCCTGTAAGGATGCAACTTGTACTTAGCCCTTTTCAAGGGGGATTCTGTTTTTTTTTCCACACTCATCAAATGTAAGGGAGTGCCCTTCTTATTTCACACTGTTAATAACAGAATAGTATCCCTTTGTCCTGTACAAAATCCCCTGCTCTGAGTCATCTAATATCAGGGTTCATTGCTCAATCATCTTCTCTACTGCAGTCATTTATGGCTCTGCAAAGTCACCCTTTTCATTCCTTGGTAATTTTAGCTACTGGCTCACTGTCACTCCAACACTATTTCTGTCATGATTCTTATTGATTTCAATAACCAAAATAATCCAATCCATCTACATCTCACATCTCTACATCTCACTATGTAGATTGACTGTCCTGAAACTTAGAGGCCAGTTCAGTCTGCCTGCCTCTGCCTTCTGAGCACTGAGATTAAAGGTGTGCACCACCATTATTGGCCCCATAGTGGGGCTGGAAAGATGGCTTAGTAGCTTAGAGAATGTATTGCTTTTGCAAAAGACTGCAGCTTGGTTCCTAGCACCTACATCAGGTGGCTCACACCACCTGCAATTCTAGCTCTAGGAGATTGTATACCTCTGGTCTCTGTTGACAGCTGTACTCATACAGACACACTTCCCCACCACTCCCTAATTATAAATAAAATAAATCCTTTAAAAATTCCCTATGAATTCTTTTATAGACATCTACTGGCAAAGTGGAGAGAATATAATACATCAGGCATATGACTGCCCTCTGTAAGAATTAATGCTACTAATATAACAGAAAAGTCAGGACTAAATGTACCTATAATTTCTAGCATTCAGCGGGTAGAAAGGCATGAAGATCTTGAGTTTGAGGCTAGTCTTGATATATTAAGATCCTAACTCTTCTCCCCAAGCTCTTGTTAAAAATATAAAGAAAAATAGCAATAACCAAATAGAAAGCACAAAGGAGAACACTAAAAGAAGGAAAAAAAAAAGAAGAAAAAAAAAGAAAAAAAAAAAAAACAAAGGAGAACACTAGGTATGCTATGTTGCCCTTCCCTTATAATCAGGCTCTCAATACTATCATATCATCATTTATACAGTTGTGTTAAGGATAGGGACATGCTCCAAGAAGGGCATCATTATGTGGTTTCATGGCTACATGAATATCATTACTTAGATATATCTATATGGTAGATTTACTACATATTCAGGCTACATGATCTCTGGCTCCAAGGCTCTAGGCTTTTAAACTTTGTTACTATATTGAATATTGCCAAAAGTTATAGTATATGATAGTCTTTGTTGTCAATTTTACAGGACCCAGAATCACATGAAAACATACCTCTAGTTATGCCTATGTTTCCAGGAAGGTTAGGACCTAGCCTGAATGTAGGTGACATTATCCCACAGGCTGGAGTCATGAACTAAATAAAGAGGAGAAAGCCAGCTGAGTACCAGCATTCATTTCTGTTTCCTGATAGTGCAAGCTACCTCATGGTCCTATCACCATGCCTTCCCTGCTATGATGGACTTATCTTCATGAACTGTAAGCCAAAATAAACTTCTCTTTTAAGTTCCTTCTTGTCAAGTATTCAGTCACAGCAATAACAAAAGTAATATATAACATGGTAAGTCAATGTATATCTAAATAAAAAAGATATACTAACTGAGGCGTCACAAATAGAACTTATAGGACTAAAAGTATCTCTCAGTAAGGCAGTGAGAGAACTGTCAGTGAATCTGAAGCCTCGAGGCATGACTGTGGACTTTATAAGCTATAGTAAATTCATATTTTAAAAAAATCCTCTTAAAAACAAACCTTAGCTTCCATAGCATCTTTACCTTTTAAACTTTTTTTTTTTTTTTTACACCTGTATCTCCAGTTTTTATGTTTATATTTTGTTTTTTTTTTCCTTTATTTTGTATTTATTAAAAAAAAACACAGTAAAAAGAATTTAAAATGTGGAAGAGTTAACAATAACTATATAGAGGATAAGAATGATAAGCATGGCTTATCAAGGGTAGACATACAAATAAGATTGCTACACCTATATTTTCTTTGTGTTCATCTTTCCCTCTGAATTTTTTTTTTTTTT
>PVIH01027835.1:0-16241 GCA_004025045.1 Sigmodon hispidus | reverse complement strand
CTGATAGGCCGTTAGCACATAAGGAAAGGGCAAGGGTATTTTCTTGCCCAGTGACTAACTTACACCACAAAGAAATAATCTCCATATTGTGCTTCTTTGATGCCCAGCATCTTTCCTGAAGAAGACTGTTGCTGCCAGGTGCAAACAGTGCTCATTCATGTAAAAATAAAAAGAACCTATGTTATAAAAATATCCTAAAAAAAAAAAAAAAAAAAAAAAAAAAAAAAAAAAAAAAAAAAAAAAAAAAAAAAAAAAAAAAAAAAAAAAAAAAAAAAAAAAAAAAAAAAAAAAAAAAAAAAAAAAAAAAAAAAAAGAATCCAACATGCTTTTTTAATAACTTAATGAATGCATTTAAAGCATTTGGCTTTCTCACTGTCAACCACAGGATCACTGCTCCTGCTACCTAGGTGCTGCTAATCACAGACAAGTATAAGCAACTTTTCATCATAAGAACATAGAGCAGTTCAAATGTGAGTGTAACTCCAGACTGTGTTCTGCTCACCATCCCTCTAAGTTCATATTCATTTCATTAAGTATGGACCAAGACAGAACAGAGCTCATGCAGAAGCTGACTTTCAAGGCAGGGAAATCAAAACTTTTTATTTCAAGGCTCTCCTGAGAGCATTTGATCAGTTGATTTTAAATTCAACTTGTTTTTCCAGTTTCTCCTAAAATCTGTACACATTTAGCTTCTAAAGTAAAACAGCATTTATGATAAGAAGGAAGGCCTATAATAACGAGGCTCACAGTATGGAACACTTACAATGAGCACACGCTCTGTTCTAGGATTTCCTGTGAGCTAACTGTATTAATCCTCAGGCATTCTCTCTTTCCATTGAGTAGATCAAAACAGAATAGAAACAGCCATGATTTGTCTCTATAATCATGATCGCACTGCATGGCACTTACTTTCAAAAACCCTACATACCAACAGAGCAGTAGAAGGCTTCCTCCATTGTTGATGCGCATTGCAGACTGGTTAATTTCTAATAAGAGGGGGGCTTCATGACGTGCTGTTAAGAAAAAGACAGCTTTGCAGACAACACAAAGCTGTTGCCTCCAACATTACATGACTGGGAGTTATTTTCTACTTATTCTATAAGTCAAAGCATGGGAAATGTAAAATAAATGCCCCAAACCATCCAGGGCTCCCTCTCCTTCCTCTGCAGGAACTTATATTAATTCCAGGTACATGTTCTAATGAATGAACAGATATGTCATCGGGACAGGGGCCAAGCACACAGTGTTTGTACGGTGTTCTTCTGTCTCCCTCTTTTCTTCTTTCCTCATTCCTGGTACCACGAAACCAAATTCTCCTTATACAACCAATGCAAAATTACATCAAGGGATGGCTTTTGAAGACCACTATTCATCCACATTGAAAGGAAGAATGATGAATGGGAATAGAACCTCACGTTCGTTCCGATGAATGTCTAGAACTCATCAGAATCAGAACAAACTTTGGTCCAGACAAGGCTGTTTTCCTTCCAAACCCAGTTTTTTGTCTACTCTGAGACTCAGTAGCTATCAGGCTATGATTTCTTGTGAAGTATTTTCACAGCGAAGTTTGTAATTACAGAATGCAAACAATTCTCCTTATGCCTTCTCAAGGTGAGTCCTCAGCTCAGAGCCAGTATCAATTTTCCCGGCAGACTCTGAGAAGGGCAATTTCAGAGCAATGCTGAAGATGGACCACAGGGAGTTCCTTTGACTTATCTTGAGTGGTTCTTTTGTGAAGAGTTTAGTCTTCAAGGCTGGCAGATCTTCACTACGCAGTTCAAAGCTTTGGCTAGGGCCATTTGATTTGAAATTTTATCACTTGCAGTCACCCACAGTTTCTACTAGAATGTTCTTGAACATAATGATCTAGGGTATGTGAAGTAAGTATGGAAGAGGTAATCTTTGGTATTTCTGTTAGGGAATGTCTAAAAATTTGTAACCAAAAAAAGTCAAAATCTGACATAATGCAAAAGTCAAATGCATATTATTGGAAGCTTGAGTTACTCTCCAATACAGGACCTAAAGCTCTCCAGTCCACAGAAATTTTATTTCATTGAGATTCCCAATCAGTCCCTCCAACTTCAGAGCCTGTAATCCTGGTCAGAAACTTATAGGCTGTTTTGGTCTATCAGGTCAAAAGCAGTATTTTTTATTTCTTGATGAAAAAAGATCCTTCTTTAACACTATTAAAGTCTGATAGGAAAAGAGTGTTTTTAAAATGTGTCTCTACCTTTAGAGAATTCTAGACGCTAATGGCTTTGAAGTAATTCTTACACTCTTTAGAATAAATGACATCCTTAAGAAACGCCTGACTTAGTATTTGCACGTATTCATATTCCCAGGCTTCTTGTCTAGTTTGTCAATGCTCAAACACATCTTTAAGAAGAATGCTTTAAAAAGCGAAAAATTACAGTGCTAAGAAATGTAAAAATGACATGAAGAGGCCCCCATTTTGCCTTTACACATGCATACCCATTGAAGCTAATGGAATTTATCTTTATACAAGTGGATTTTTTTCATGGCTTGAATTGACAAATTTCCTGAAACGTAAGTTGGATTTCTTAGCCTAATGATCCTGTCTCATAAATGTTGAGAGCTATCCTAATTAACAATGTGTGGCAGATAACGTTATAAGATTGATTTGATACAGGGTTTCCTGGGTGCTGAGACCATGAAAGCACGTACCCCTGCATATCTTTAAAGGGTTTTAGTGTTTTGTATCTGGTTTGCCTTGTTCTGTCTTGACAAAGATGATCAGTAGAGTCTAGGCCTAGATCCCAGGCAGTTTTCAACTTCCACACATTGAAAAATCAGGCAATTCGGAGATTGTGTGGCTTCCTATGCCTTGCAACAATAGCAAAGGCAAAAGAACTGTGGACTCTGGCTCATCACTGCTACCAGTCCTCAGTCTGTCTTTCTCGGAACCCCACATAAGCAGATGCTAAGCCAATATTACTGCTTTACATCCTGAAGCTGTTAGAGACAATCATGATAAAGTAGAAGTTTATTCTATTATGAGTTATGAAAGGATTGGGGGTTCAAAACTAAGGTGTTTGGCAGAAATCATGCTACCTCCAAACAGGGCAGGGGCAATGCTCTTCTAGTTCTTGATGGCTCCAGGTATTTCTTAGTTTTGGCCACTTCATTCTAATACCTTTGTCTCCATGGTCACATGGTCTCCTCTCTTTTGAATGTCTCTTTCTTTTCTTCCGTCCCTGATAAGGATGCTTGCCTATAGATTTACAGTCTACATAGGTAATCCAATAAGAGCTTAGCTCACTGATGCTTAATTATATATGTAAAGACACTTTCTCTAAATAAAATCACATCCACAAATAATGTGACAGTCACAGTGTCCAGGTATTGGATTACACTTCCGGTGTTCACTCCACTCCACTGACCCTAACCCTTCCAGATTTTTACACAGTGTCTGGGCTATGATAGTGATCCATAAGCATTCTTGAAAGGGAGAACAAATATCCTGGTCCCCTATGCAGACAGTTTTCTTCATTTTTAGCTACTTTAGCAAAGCTTACCACCAATCTGATGGCCCCAAGCAGAATCCCTACCCTACTACCTAGCACCAAACTTCACTATAAGCCAGGGGCTGTCCATTCTCTGCTCTAATCTGTTAGGTCTGGGAAACAACTTAGACATCAGCATGGCAATGAAAGTTCCTAGAATTCTGTATTTCATAGTTCAGTTCAACAACATAGTTCAGATGTGTCAACATTTTATTTGTCTACATTCTTAGTTCCTATGACATAGTAGTAACAGTAATAAAATAAATTAAGGAATTTATGTTATAGGAAGGAGTTTGTTTGCAGAGGCATTACTAATATGACCTGGAACAAGCTGTGTTGTGTTTGAGCATAAATCTACCTGTTCATGGCCAAACAAAGCACTCTTTCCTACAGATAAACAAACAAACAAACAAAAAAACTAAAGGTGATGAAATGGTCGTTCTTTCCTTTGAGTGTGCACATATACATGTGTGTGGAGGCCAGAGGTTACCCTTACGAGTCTTCCTTGATCACTCGCTGCCTTATATTTGAGAAAGTCTCTCGATGAATCTGGAACTCATCAATTCAGCTAAGCAAGCTGGCTAATGAGTTTCAGGGTCTGTCTGTCTGTCTCCATGCTTTCCCAGCTCTGGAGTTACAGATCTATCCTACTTTTAACTGGGTACTGGGGATCCAAACTGAAGACTTCATGTTTTTCTAGGCAGGCACCTATTGATTGAATAACCTCTTCAGCCTCTGTAAAATGAATTATTTATTACAATTTTAATATTTAAAAATGTTCACACGATATAGTTTGATTATATTCGTTTCTCTCCCTCATCTTCCCAGATTCTCCCTATTTCCCTACTACTCAAACCTCATATTCTCTCACAAAAGAAAAATAACAAAACAAAAGAAAACCAAGAAAAATAAAACAAAACCAAGAAGGTAAAACCATCGAACTGTAACACAAAAAAAAAATGGGGTCAGTCTGTTTTTTGTTAGTCAACTACCCCTCAGCATGAGACCTGCCCTAGAATGTAGAAACTTTGTTATCCCTTTTCTGTCGGGAACCAATTACAAATTGCTTCTTGGTTATATGTAGGGTTTTGTGTCTACTTCCTCTTCTCCATGCTGGAATTTTGTCTAGGTTGAATTTTTACATGTCTTGTGCACTCTGTTACAGTCTCTACATTTCTTGAGTGCATGTGTTCATGTGTCTGGAAGATGCTGTTTCCTTGGAGTCTTCCTCTACCTCTGGCTCTTACAATATTCCTATCACCTCTTCCACATTGCTCTTCAAGTCTTCAGTATCAAGAATGGATTGTATCTTGGGTTGTTGGCCAAAGGGGTCTCATAGATAACCCCTGCAGACATTACAAAATATTGCCAACCCTATTGGTCACCTTGTTCCACCTGACAATAAAGACCTGCTGCTAAAGACACCACTTGTGTTATATAACATTAAGAAACAGAGCTGATACCCAACTAGAAACTGTACCCATACTGACTAGCAATCATAGTGTTGAAAGGTAGCATGTATAATACCACCATACCACACCATCATACCATACCATCATACTATACCATACCATACTATAACATACTATACCATCATACCATACCATCATGCCATGCCATACCATACCATACCATACTATTCCATACCATACTATACCATACCATACCATACCATACCATACCATACCATACCATACCATACCATACCATACGATTCCATACCAAACCATACCATACCACACCATTCCATGCCATACCATACCATACCATACTATACCATAGTTCTCTATATATTACCAAAGGTGAAAAGTAAACACCAATGTTACCCAGCTATGAACCATGAGACCTACAACAGTAACACGCTTGCAAGTTGTAAGAAGTCAAGGTCTTGTGACTATCTGATAATAATAAACTTAATAAAACTGAGAATTTTAGGTGTATCATAATACACAGACATTGTATAGCATCCCAGGGTTGAGCATATGAGCACTGGACACAAGCATCCTGGGTTTGGCTCTTAGTTTGATATTAATTGTCCAAATTGAAGTGAGTTTTTCAACCTTTTCTGGGCTTTTGATGGGCTACATTGAGATAAGCTTAAGAGATGAGCATTTAGTAGATGGAAATTCCCAGAGATGATTAACACAGAGGAGGTAGACACACTTATAGGCTAGTATGAACTGTCCCCATGCATTTGAACACTTGGTTCTAAATTGTTAGTGCTATTTTGGGAGGGATCATTGGGAGGTAGGGCACTGGAAGAGGACATGGGTCAAGCTGGGTCACTTGGACTACATGTTTCCCCAGTCATAGTTGTGAGCTCCTTTTGCCACTGTGCCTTCTCCATCATTCTGAATTGTATCCCTGAACCATGAACCAGAATTTCTCCATGACACTCTTTTTGTTGTATATTCTATCATAGCAATGAGAAAGTGACCGGCCATACTCTAGACATGGGCTTTACCATCTGGGGTTCCGGATGGAGTAAGGGAGAATAATTGAAAAAGCTGGCCAGCATAGATAGGTAGCTCTCTCTTTTAGCTTGCTGGTGGCCATGATGAGGTGAGCAGCCTTGTACATTCATGCCTTTCTATCATGATCTGGTTTTGTTTTGTTTTTTACCACTCACCAGAAACAGTAGAGAAAAATGACCATAGGCTAAACTCTCTTTTTGTGAGTGAAAATGAATACTTCTCTCCTTGTATCTCTCAGGGATTTAGTTATAGTAACAAAGGACAAGCAAACAAAAGCCCCACTAACACAATGATAATACAAATAGCTATAGAAGTTGTTATTGGTAAAAATGAAATACGTAGCTAAAGCGTACGCACCCACACCCACACACTCTCCAACACACACATTCACACACACACACACACCTGCCTGATACAGTAGATTTCCAACAAATACAAGCTGGTATCATTCAATTTCTTATTGTGCTTGATTCTTAGAGCAAAAAAGATCTATCCATGTTTTCTTGGTGGCAAATAGTCTGACAGTCTGGGTGGCTTCCTGAAGCCACACAATTATGATGGGAACAGAGATTTCTGCTATTCTCACTAAGTCACTTGAGTTATATTTCACATT
The DNA here is from genome assembly GCA_004025045.1 of Sigmodon hispidus. Classification (NCBI taxonomy): domain Eukaryota; kingdom Metazoa; phylum Chordata; class Mammalia; order Rodentia; family Cricetidae; genus Sigmodon; species Sigmodon hispidus. Next base: position 9,630 of record PVIH01027835.1, on the reverse strand, counting down.
CCCCTTCTTTGTGCAGCAGATCCCTCTCCTCTGGGTATCAATGCAGATAAGCATAGGGCCATGAGTACATTCATCAGCATCATGTCATTTGCTTGAAAATTGGTGAAAGTATAAATCAGATATATTGAGAAAAATTATTAACTAAATCAATTTAACTATAGCTAATAAAATTACATCTCAGATAAAATTATTTTAAAAATGCTGTAAGCTTTTAGTTTTGCCCAAGAATTTTGGCACACAAAGCTTTATTTCTTAAAGGAGAGGTAGATGTTTTTAAAGTACAAGTAGGTAAGGAGTGTTACATGAAACAACTAGAAGAGGACTTCATGCTTATACCATTCGAGGGCAGAGCTATTAAAAGTGGAAATCAAATAGAAATTAAAACAATAACTAAATTCAATGGTTCTAATTCAAATTTCTAAGATTGCCCTGCAGAGAGTTCCAGACACCATTTCCTGGCTTTTTACAGCAGGCAAGAAAAGTGCTGTGAGGGCATATTACGCATTCTCCTAAGAGGACTATTTTGTATTTTCCTCTATGACTTTACACTAAACTGTTGGGCATTGTAGATCATTCACTCCAATTATTAGTGCAGAGGAAGTTGTTTTAACTTTGCATAGTATTCAAAACAATACAAAGTCTTTGAACTTGAAGAATATAGCCACTTACTAATGTGGAAAGGCAGAGAATGTAGCTGTAGGGGTCATTACATGAGATGAACAAGTTCTGTGAGGGGTGTACATGTACTTGATGGGGTTTACTGTAAAGAAAAGTCTGCATCAGAAATCTTTTGGCAAAATTGAAGAATATTGTGCTAGCTAATTTTACATCAACTTGACACAAGCCATAGTCATCTGAGAGGAACAAACCTTGAATGAGAAAATGTCTCCATAAGATGTAGTTGCAGGCAAGTCTGTAGAACATTTTCTTAATTAGTGATTGATGAGGGAGTGCCTCATCATTGTGGGCGGTGCCACCCCTGAGCTGGTGGTCCTGGGTTCTATAAGAAAGCAGGCTGAGAAAGTCATGAGAAACAAAAATCAGTAAGTAACATTCCTTTATGGACTCTGTATCAGCTCCTACCTCCAGATTGCTACCCTGTTTGAGTTCTTGTCCTGACTTCCTTCAGTGATGGACTACAATAATACACCAAATAAACCGTGTCTTCTCCAAGATGCTTTTGGTCATGGTGTTTCATCAGAGCAATAGAATCTACTAGAACACATATCTCTTCAGATCTTGATGCACATTTATTAAGTTGGAGCTAAGTTCCTTTGTCCATCTATTTGCTGCCCATAGCAAGTAGAAGACCATGAAGACTCTGTATGGTTCAGAGTCTTCAGAGTTGAAAGGGTATTTAGTAGTCATAGTCAAAAGTACAGAAGACTGGATTCAATGACCAATTTCTAGATAGTGAGTCTTTCTGAGGCTTAATATCCTCATTTGTAAAATGGATAGTGGTTATGATGCTCATTTCACAGAAGGCTTTTAAGGATTAGATGAACTGGTAATGTAGATATGTATTTGCACATTGCTTTACAAAAAATATTCTTTTGTAAAAAACCTATTTTTATCTGTATATGTGCTTGTGTGAATTCATATGCACCATGTATGTGCAAGAGCCCAGAAGATGGCATTGGATTCCTTACAAATAAAGTTACAGATGGTGAGGAGCCAACATAGGCTACTGGAAACAAAATCCAGATCCTCTGAAAGCACAGCAAGTGTTCTTAACCACTCAGCTATCTTTCTAGTCTCAAATTTGATTATTTTTATTTTTCAATTTGGTAATGAGATTAACTCCCTAATTATTATGGTTTGAAGAGTGTAAATTTCTTCATGGAAAGAAATATTGCCTAGATGCAAATTAAATATTGGCATCATACACTTATCTCCATGGCAAATGTACATGTTGAACTTCCAATAACATCAGGAAGAGACTACTAAATAGCAAGTTGTGTCTTATAGGAAGTTGCTTGGCTTATACTGTTTTTGCTTTTCTATTTTACAAAACAATTATAAGTTACAGGAACAGGTGCTTAGCATAATTTAGATAATATATATGAAATGGAAATAAAAATAATTTGTGATTTCATTACCAAAGATGACCTCATTAACAATATTAGAGTTTACTATTTTTCCTATATATACATCTATTTAAAAATTATGTATGATAAAAAGAACCATGGAGCATATATTGTCTTTGTCTATATAATAATATGTTGGGTACATCTTCCAGTAATAACACATGCATATTTGTGATATTATTTTTAATATGGTCATACTTTTTGTTAATGAATGTGTGGGGATAATTATTTACCAATAATTTTCTTTAGACATCTAATTCCAATAGTTTATATTATAAAAGTGGATATACTTTGCATAATATTTTCATGCTTTTATAATTTGTACTTAGAATAAACATTGTGATATAAAATTGTGAGACAATAATTTATTATATATGTGTGTGTATATATATAATAGGTATATAGATTTTAAGAGTATTAAGATAGATTGCCAAATTAAACTATAAAATGCATACTAATTCACATTTCTACTAGCCTATATTTGCTTGAGGTTACCAATCTATATTTTTATCAACATATTCTAACACTAACAAATGCTATATTGCCAGGCTGGGTGGCACATGCCTTAATCTCAATACTTAGAATGCAGAATCAAAGGGATCTCTGTCAGTTCTATGCCTTTTTGGACTACAAGGTAAACCATAGTCCCACTAAGGCTATATAATGAGACTCATCCCCACTCAAAGCACTTGATTAAATCTGAACAGTAAATATTGTTAATCAAACTATCATTTTTTTCTGTAAACCTTCAAGACATTTTAAAACAATGTATTAATTTTTGTTTGTGAATATGTGTTTTACTTACATGTATGTATATGTATCTGCATGTAAAGTTCCTGAAGAGATCAGAGAAGAACAATAGATCTCTTGGAACTTATATAGACAGTTGTGAGTTGCCATGTGGATGATGAAAATTGAACCTAAGTCTTCTGAAAGAGAAATAGGTGATCTTAACTTCTTAGGTATCTCTTATGCTTCTTCAAGACATTTTTATCAGAGAGTAAAAGAAAAACTCCAGGGCAGACAAGCTATAAATCTTAGCAGCTGCCCTGAGGCAAAGAGGAGAAGGAAGAAATCCATGTCATTTGAGTCAAGTCAGGCTACACTCAGACTATCATCATAGATAACATTCCTTTGGTTATCAGATAAATTGTTCAATTTCCTTTACTAAGACATTTTAAAATGCCTAACTTTCTTAATATTGTTAATGTTTTCTTGTTCATTAAGAATAATATATAGAAACAAGTCTTATGGTAGTTCTCAGGGATCCTTTCTCCTGGGATTCATAAACTTATGCAGGGACCTCCCAAGTCATAGGTAGTAATAGTCATTTTCTTTTAAACAGCAAAAGGCATGAGATTTCAGTTTTGAATCATGTTACAGACTGGTTCCCAGGTAACTGGCCTTCTACTCTCTTGGAGCTGTCTATTCTAGAGAAATCATGTGATGAACAACCCTATGAAAAGATTATGTTGTCCACCAACAGTAATGAAGAAACAAACCATTATAGCCAAGAGTCCTGTGTATGTAGCAGATTCCTACCCAGGTGACCAGGAAGTAACTGAAGCTAGTCCCACAGTTCAGACCTGCCCATTGTTGCTTATTTGGACCAGCAATCCCAAAGTCCCAAAGAAACACATGGACACTTATATTAATTTCATCCTGCTTGGCCTATGACTCAGGCGTATTGCTAGCTAACTCTTTCATCTTAATTCAACCCATTTACATTAATCTGTCCTGCCACATGGCCTGTGGCTTACCTATTTCATTATATGTTTCTTCTGTGTGATTGGATTGATCTCTTTCTGACTCTGTCCTCCTCCTACCTGTTCTTCAATTCCCCTCCCCCCCAGCAGCACCTGGCATGGGCCAAACAGTTTCCTTATTTAAAGAATGATATTCACACCATACAGAAAGACATTTTCACATGAGAAGGAGAACACGATGGAGACAGGCAGCCAGTCATAGAGTGAGAAGGAAAGGAAGATATATAGAATAAAAAATGTAAAAAACTCAGAGACAAAATGTAGGAGAAACAGGATAATTTAAGTTAGAAAAGCTGGCTACAAACAAGCTAAGCCAAGGCAGAGCATTAATAAGCAAGAATAAGTCTCTGTGTTTTTATTTAGGAGCTGGTGGCAGGCCCCAAAAGAGCTAAAAACAAACAAAAAACCTACATTTTGGCATTCCAACATGGGGTTCTAATTTCTATAGTGCCCGAGAAAGCTTTAAAAAAAAAAAAAAAGACACAACTCCTTTAAGAAGTTCTACTTTACAATAGAACACTTAAACAGCCTTTTCACACTAAGTAGAAATAAAAAGCTAAGTAAAAAATGCTTGCCACAGTGCAGGGCACTGGCATTCCAGAGCTGGGGGAATGTTCTCAATCACCTACCTCCAACTAGGCTTGTAATCTTTAAGCTTGGCTTCTGCAGAAGCAGGCAGAGCCAGCCAGCAAAGCCAAAGTGTAGGTTCTAATCATGCTGCTTAGAAGTTTGAAGGTTCTTGAGGTCAGATACATAGTAAACAGATTTAAACAGAAAAAAAACCTTTAAATAGGTTTAGTGTGCTTAACAATGTGCATAAGCTTAAAAGAAAAAGAGAAAGGAATATAGAAAATATAGTTCAAAAATAATAAAGTTTTTAAAGAGAATAAAAGTAATATTAAAAAGCCACATAAGATGGGAAATACAGAGTCTGTATCCTATATGTTATTGTGTTGATTTTGAACTTTTTGGTGCCATGAGCAAATGATAGCTGCTGACAGACATACAATTGTGAACTGGACTACTAAATTTAACCAACCTAGATATTTTAGTGCTGTGGGATAATGCTCTTGCATATTATAAAGCTTTGTTTCTCCAGTTGGTTTAATAAACACTGGTTTGTCAGTAGTCCAGCAGGAAATATAGGCAGGGCAGCCAGAGTAGAAGAATTCTGGCAAGAAGAAAGGCAGAGAAGCAGTCAGCGGCCAGACACAGAGGAATCAAGGTAAGTATGGTGGACTGAGAAAAAGCAGTAAGTCACTTGACTAAGCATAGATACAAATTATGGTTTAATTTAAGTATGAGAGATATTAATAATCTTGAACTACAAGGTAAGCATTTATAAATAATATTAGGCCTCTGAGTTAATTATTTAATAATCAGCTGCTGAGTATTTGAGAGTTTTTGCAGTACAAAAACTTCTGACTACACTTTAGGGCTACCCGAACTTTAAAAAAGAAGTTAAAACAAATTGTTACTTTGTAGAAGAGGTTTTGGTTTTGTTTCCACAGGAAATAAGAGGCTGTGGATTCTCTTCCAGGTTGATGTGGATCAGGTTTGATTGGGGGCACTTCCTGAATATTGATGGTTGATATATATCAACCAAGGTTATAGCTGGTCATCTTAGGACTTGGCCTTTATCTTAATTTTATTAAGAATCACTACAGATGCCTTCACCCACAGACAAGAGGAAGCAGTCTAGAAAAGATAATGTTCCCATTCCCAAAAGATGGGGTGGGTGGTTGTTGGTTATTTGGTTGGCTATGGATGTTTGTTATCATTTAGGGGAAGATAGGATAAAAAGAGAACTGTTAATCTCAGATATTTTGCATTGGCATGGATTTGGTATACTGATACAAATATAAAGTTATTTTTGTTGTATTCTAAATATATTCTTGCTTGGGGTATTATGCTTATGCATTTCATTTAAAAATACAATGTAAAATTAAAAAATAAGGTTAGTAGTTAATCTATAATAATCAAACTTGTAATCACATTAGGCATGTTTTCAAAGTTAAACAGGTATATTTTGGACAGGTAGATGATTTTCAAACACTTCAAAGATCTCTAGAATATGGCATTTAAGATGTTTAATAACCTAAATTTTGCTCATATACTCACTTTCCTCTATCTCTTCAGCTAGACTGGGAGCTCAAGCTGGTGCTTATGTATAAATCTCTACTTCTGCCTTTATCCATTGCTGGGTGAAGGGGTGAAGGTTCTATAATGACAATTAGGGTGGTCATTCATTTGATTATAAGGAAAGTCCTATTTAGGCCTCTCTCTTTACTACTGGCTTGGAGTTCAAGCCAGGGACATCTTGTGGGTTCTTGGAGGTTTCCTTAGTACTAGGTTTCTTTCTATCCCTATAGTGACTCCTTCTATCAAGATAACCAGTTTTCTCTTTCTATGTTTCTTCTCTCACTCAACCATCTCCTTCTCTTATGATTTATTCCTATCTCTCCTTACTCCCTGTTATGATTCCAATTTACACAGTAGATCTTCTCTATTTCTTCTTCCCAGGGAGAATCTCTGGATGTCTCTCTTAAGTTCTTTCTGTTACCAAGATGTCCAGGAGTTATGCAGCCTGGATATTCTTTGCTTTATGTCTAAAATCTACTTGTGAGTAAGTACATACCATATCTATCTTTCTGGGCCTGTGCTACCTCACTCAGGAGGATACTCTCCAAATCGATCCATTTGTCTGCAAATTTTAGGATGTCATTTTTTTTTCAGCTGAGTAGTATGCCATTGTGTAAATGTACCACAATTAGTTAAAGGAGGAGACCCACAGAGACAGCTGACCCAAGCTATTGGGAGCTCACTGAATCAGAAAGAAATGCTGAGGAACCTTTAGGGAAAGGAATTAAACCCTCTGAAAGTAGACTGTCAAATGGTGTGGGCAGTATGTGGAGCCTCTTACAGTAGGATCAGACTATGTTTCTGGTGCATGAACTGACATCTTGGAGCCCATTACCTACAGAAAAACAGCCTTAATACTGGGATGAAGGAATTAGACCTATCTCAACTAGATATGCCAGACTGAGCTGACCCACCTTGTGACTCCTTGCCCTCCTTGGGGAATGGATGAGGGGATGGGGTGGGGAAAGGCTAAGGGAGAACTGGGAGGGACTGGGAGAAAAGAAGGAAGGGCAGCAGCAATATATATGGAAGAAGACCTTTGTAAATAAATAAAGAATGAAAAAAAAAAACCTGAGCTTTTAAAATGACAATGAGACACACATGTGCTTGGCAGCACCAATTTACTTCATAAAAGGATTATAGGCACCAAAAAATTCTATATGGAGTTTGTTTTCAGTGCAGCAAAACAAGCTATTTGTAAAAGAAACTGCTCTTGCCTTGACTGCTATCAGTTTGCTGTATAAACTGTGCAATCACACAACAAAGGCTGTTGAACTTTGCAAAGGCAAGGCAAGATGGTCCTTTGAGATTTCTCCATCACAGAAGAACCTGCCAAACATTCTATAGGACACAGAAGAAAGAGATTAATGAACTTTGCCAATATAAGGTGGGACAATCCTTCAAATTTCCTACTTTACTAAATGTTTGCTCACTATTTTAGGCCTATAAGCTGAAGATGGATGCCCCAACATTACAGAGGAACTTTGGGTGACTGTCCAGGCAGCCAGATGTCTCTGCTGTTAAGTAATATTACATCCTTCTGGGGTTTTTGATGGAGTAAAAGACTGAATAGCTATAGTTATACTTTTCCTTAGTTATGATAAAAGTAAATTAATTGTAAAACTTTAGAATTACTAAAATCACATAGATAACAAAATATTTTCTGGAATTTGCTAAATACAAATAGACTGAATAATTCTATTTGATAACTGTTATTGTTGTATTAGTTTTGCTATGTTAAAGTTAAAACCTTTAATTTTTATTTCAATAAAATAAGGGACATGTTTTGAAATATTCATTTAATGCTCCAAAGATGCATTGCATTCTTTTATGTTGCATTTGTTTAACTCTGTGAAGCTGTGCTACTTTTCATGTCTAAAATATTTGATTGCTCTAATTAAGAGCTGAATGGTCAATAGCTCAGCAGGAGAAAGGATAGATAGGGCTGCCAGGCACAGAGAACAAATAGGAGGCAAAATCTAGGCTTGAGAGAGAGGACAATGTGAGTGGCCAGCCACAGAGTAAAAAGAAAAGACATATAAAATAAAGGAAAAAGTCCAGAAGCAAAATTTAGAAGAAAAGAAACAGTTTATGTTAGAAAAGCTGGCTAGGCTAGAAACAAGCCAAGCTAAGGACAGGTGTTCATAAGTAAGAATAAGTCTCTGTGTATTTATTTGGGAGCTGGGTGGCAGAGCTCAAAGAGGGAAAAACAACTAAGGTAAGTGACTTGGAGAAAAATCTGCTATACAGAAGGAGAGAACAATGATTAGCTAGGCCTTGAAACAAATGGAGAGAAGAGTTAAGATTCAAGTGTACCATCAAAATCCCTAACCACAGTGGCTATTTTCACCTGGGTAATCACTCTTCAGAGTTCATCTCAGAAATAAACACAAGTCCTTTCTCAATGAAATACTTCACTTACATTCCTAAAACATTTCTATAAAGTCTCAGATAGAAAGTTACAACACGGAAAAACTAAAAACCACAATGAGCATAGACGAAAAAAACCATAATGATAAAATACAAGAGAAAAGAATAGGCTACATCCCCAGCTCTGTAAAAGCAAAAACTATCACATAAAGAAAATACATAATAGAAAGTGCCAGGTTTAATATTTTAAGCTTAGAAAAAGAAAAGAACCTGTTGAATGTATGATGAGAGAGAATTAGACTACCAAAAAAACCAAGTACATTTGGGAAGGAACCAGGTATAAACTTTCAAAATTGTGAACTAGAGCGGATTCCATTGAGATGTCAAAGCACAAAATGATGGTTAGACATAATTGAAGAAGGAGTATGGAAATCAGACCGAATGATACATTACAGAGGACAAGACTCAGAGAAACATGTTTAAATATGGATGAGAAATTAAACATCATGGAGGATGGCATTCAAAAAAACTTCAGATAAACTGGGTTTCCAGGGAGAGATAATAGAGAGACATGAAAGAGATAGCAGATGAGGAATACGTGAGAATATTTCTTAGCCATAATAAAATAGGACAAACAATAATTCGGAAGCCTGAAAGATAAAAAGATACCTTTAGATACCAAGATAAATCAAGGCAGTAAAGAAAATTTGAAAATGCTATGAAAAGCCAAACAAAACAAAATAGCAAAAGCACAATTTGATGGCAGATTATACATATTTTCAATTGGTGGTATAATAAATTACCACAAAACTGAAACTTTAATTTTCATAAGCCTCTCAAGACTGTAAGTTTTAAGTGACTCTCACAGTGCTAATGGCAAGGTGCCAACGTTTCTTTCTCAAGAGCCCAGAAAAAGAGATGTTCTTTGAAGATGACCCTCAGCCCTGTTGCCTGTCTCTGTCATTTCATTCCTTCTCACTGATCTTGCTTCTCCTGTCTATCGCTGCAGTGGTCACTGTTGTGGCTCCTGAGCAAAAGTAAATAATCCACGATGAGCTCTGCATCTCAATATCCTTGACTTCACACCTTTCAGCTTTGACCATGTGAGGTAACACACTCACTATCACCAAGGATTCCCATGTGAACCCATGGGGAGCTATTTGAAGAGGAAAATCATAACAATAATGTTAACAAATACTGAAATCTGGACTCTGTATCTAGCAACATCACCTTTTAAAGAATTACATGAAACAATTGTTAAAGAA
>PVIH01027834.1:0-16241 GCA_004025045.1 Sigmodon hispidus | reverse complement strand
AAAAAAGATAGTATATTTAACAAATGGTGTTGGCATAGCTGGATGGAAGTGTGTAGAAAAATGCAAATAGATCCGAGCCTGTCACCCTGCACAAAACTCAAATCCAAGTGGATCAAAGACCTCAACTTAAACCCAGCCACTTTGAACTTGATAGAAAAGAAAGTGGGAAATACACTTCTACAAATTGGCACAGGTGACCCACTCTTTCTTAAAACTTTGCCTTACTTCCCTCTTACTGCTGATGTATCACAGAGGAAGATTTTGGTTATACAGGATTGGGTTCCTTACATTTGGCCCTGAAGTTCCTCACATATCGCTGACCACACCCTACCTCTTCTTCTTCTTTTTCTTCTTCATCTTCTTCTTAACATTTATTGATTCTTGTTGATTTCACTTTATGCATCCTGATACCCTTCATCTCCCCATTCCTTCATATCCACCCTCTGCCCACCCCCAAAAATTTAAATAAAAAACAAAAACAAAGTAAACAAACAAAGTTTTGGCATGGAGACTGTAGTGTGACACAGTGAGTTACACAGTATGCCCTTCAGTCCAATGCATCGTTACTTGTATGTATTCATTACAACGAGTCATTGGTCTGGTTCAAGGCCACAAACTTCTGCTAGACTATTGAAACTGGGCCCTCACAGGGACTCTTCTTGGATATTCTATTGTTGCCTTGTGTCATAGAGATACTGCAGCTTCAGATTTACAGGACTGTTCCTTTTCCATGCTCCAGCAGTTCATAGATGACGTAGATATTAAAGTGAGCTAACTCACAGCCCTGAGTCTGGACCTGGGTGGTATCTGGGTTGGTCAGCCTTCCAGCTCTCCCCCATTGTCACCAACAGGGCAAGCTCACAGGTACTGCTCATACTAGCTCACCCAATGCAACAGGCCAGAAGGAACAGGGCCAGTTCTCCTGCTTTAATCCCCATGGAGATAGCTCCCTCATACCCACACCACCAGGGCCAGCTCTACTGTTTTGCCCAGGCAAGATGCAGGGGCTGCTCTCCTGCTCTCACACCCCAGAAGCCAGATTTCATGTCTGCTGCTGTAGGTGGCAAGGGGGGAGGGCAGAGAGCATCTTTCCCTTACCCATGCCACCATGTGGCAGATGGAAGAGTGACATTAGCTCCTCTGCTCTCTTGCCCTTATGGCAGGCTCACCTGCATCCCTACCAAGTGGGTCAGCCGTACTGTGTTTCCTGGGTGAGGTGTGCCCTGCCCTATTCGAGAAGGTTGACCTTTTCTCCATGGACACATAAGACTAAAGTCTACATATACGTCTGACATCCCTGGCATTCTGATAGCTGCCCTCTGTTTAAGTACTTTACCTAGTGTCTCTACTCATTGTTGTCTAACAAATTGAGACCTTAACCACTTGATACTCTAAACTATCCTTCCTTCAAAAGTCTAGTTTACCCATGTTGTGTTCCTTTTCACCTCAGTCAAACAAATATCTGTCTGAGTCACTATCACAGATGCTAAGGGTGTATGGAGGAGACAGGACCCGGCTCGGGCTTTCAGAGTTTCTTGTCTAGTTACAGGGAGAGACCGTGTAAACCAACAGTTAGAATTTAATACCACAGATAAGAGCTCAGAGTGGTATTGCTTGTCATACTTATCTCCACAGGTCTGTAGCTTACGCCCCCACTTTAACTCACAAGCGACTTAATCTCTTATCCCCTTCTCTTGTTTCCTTGGCATTTGATCTATGCTTTTCTTATCACCTTTGTTCATTTTTAATGCATGTGTTTTCATGTCTTTTCTCAACTAGACTCAATAGTTCCTGGAAGCAAGATCCTTCCATGCTAAAGTATTCTTCGCATTACTTAACAGAGTCTATTATCTAGCCCTCATAAGTTTACTTACAAAAGTAATTTCTTTTTTACTGTTTCTTTTCTTTTTTTATTTAAAGAGTATTTTTCCATGTACCCCCTGCTCGCCCTCTTTTCCCTCCTCCCAGTCCTCCCTCAGCCTCCTCCACCCCATCCCCCCATCCATTCCCCAAGGAGGGCAAGGAGTCCGAAGGTGGGTCAGTTCAGTCCGGCATATCCAGTTGAGGTAGGTCTGAGTCCCTCCTCCCAACCATAGTTTCTTTTCTCTCTGCTAAGTAATTTAAGACCATTGTTTGTGTTGGCAAATAATCTTAGATATGCGATCTTCTACTGGAAAGTTGTCAGTTTATCAAGGGCTGCACTCGTAGAGAAAACTGACACTTTTTTCCCAGAAGCTAAGAATTTCCAATAGCATTCTAGTTCTGTGAAAGCTAGCCAATAGGGATAAAGTGTCTCAGCTTGATTTTGCCATTTTCTATGTCTCATATCAAATCATGTCTATAGCAATAGCATCTTACCACCAAGCTATGGAGGGTAAACACAAACTGTGGTAATAGCCTGTGATATTTAGGTGTGGCCTGTGAGAACTCTGTTTCCAACAACTCCAAAAGAATTCCCTTATACCTGGCACTGGACTTTTTATTTGTTAGTATAGTATAGTAAGGTGTTAGAATTGGGGCATTGTTATGAGTAACTCCATTTTAACTTTCTATACATATAAGTAATGCAAGCATATATTAGGAAACTTCAGATTTCAATGTCATTCCAAAAGATCTTTAGTATTATTTGTCTCTCCCCAACTCCCCCCTCCAGCCTGCCCTCCACTTAACAACTCTAGTTTAAACCTTCCTGTTCCATTATTTCCTTTAATTCCTTACACCAGGGCGTTCTATTGAACACCAATAACTCCTTAGTCATTTCCTGACTTTAACACATATTCCAAGTGAAACATATGTGTCTGAAGATTTATTGATAATATCTGTAGGTGATAAAAAGCACATGATGTTTTTTTTTTTTTTTTTTTTTTTTTTGAGGTTTGGATTATCTCACTCAGAATCATTATTTTCAGCTCCTCCCACTTACCTTAAACTCTCAAAATTTTCATTTTTCAATGACTAAATCATATTCTATTTTGTAAATATACCACATTTTTATTGTTCATTCATTAGTTGATACATATATAGGTTGTTTACATTCCATGGCTATTATATTCTTTATGATACCTGCCGATTCAGGCCTATTGCTACCCTATTTATAATAGCTGAGCCACATAGTCATATGATAGATCTATTTTTAGCTTTCTGAGAAGTTGCATACTGATTTCCATAGTGTTTGCACTAGTTTGTACTCCCAAACAGCCACAAATAAATGTAGATAACTGTTTCTTTTCCCCCACATCAACAACAGCGTTTGTCATTTGCTTTTTTTTTTAGTCTTAGCCCTTATTACTGGAATGAGAAGTCTTAGAAATATTTGAATTAGCATTCCTTTGATGTCTAAGGATGCTCAATATCTTTAAGTGTTTCTCAGCCATTTGAATATCAAGCCATAAGAACTCTCTGCTTACTTCTTTTTCCTATTTCTTAAGTACGTTGTTTGTTTCTTTTGTTTAATTATTTGAGTTCTCTATATATTCTGTACACTAAATCTCTGTAGGATGTATATCTGGTAAAGATTCTTTCCCATTCTGTTGGCTGGCTCTGATTTTATGTTTTATATTAGAACATTCACTTATAAAAATTCCATTGCAAAATAAAAAAAGTTAATTAACACCTGTGAAAAACATAAAATTATTGTTTATCTTATTTCACTAATATAATAATTGTAAATACAAACACAATTTTTGTTTGTTAATTATTTCTTAATTAATTATTCTATTAATTATTATTATCATTCATAATTCTAATGTTAATTATTTCTTCTTTTGGAAAGAGACAGTATGCATCCAATACACTTTTATTTCATTCAGATAACTGTCATGTCTCTCACAACAGCTCAAATAATAATATATATTTTTGTCAGAATTTTCTTACATTTGACTTTAATTTCTTCAACAGCTAAAAGGAGTTGCATTGTTAATTCTGCAACTCACAAATTTATTGCAAAGCTAAATATTATAAACTTACAAAATTGGAAAATATAGAAAACTACTTAAACACACAGAAAACATCACACATAATCCTACTCAATAGAAACACTTAAGTTTTTGCAATTCTTTTCTAATTCTGTTCCTCTAAGAATTTCAAAGATTGTATAAAGACTTTTCTTTTCTATGTTCTATTTTCTTCTTCCAATACTGGTGTCCTTTGATAGCTATGTAGACTAGGTAGACATGTTAATGTCTGGAACACAGGATAAAAATAAAAACAAAAACAATTCAATAAGCTTCACTGGTCTTTCCCTCTCATGACTCATATTTGATGCTCTCCAGCCTTCTGTGTTTTATAAATTATGTCAAAGGTAATGTGTAGTAAGTGCAACTCTGTGCTGATATTTAGAGCATGTTTTATCTAATATAATAACACAATGTCCTTGCATTTAAGGATATTGAACAGTTGTCAATAATCAATTGTCATAGTGAATACTGTCACTAAAAGTAGTGTAGGTGTAAGGGAACACAGAGGAAGCCACAATCTGTTATTTTGATTCTACATCTCATGTGATCATAGTAATTTATTTTCTTTTCCTAGCTTCAAGGAAGGTATGCTATGTTTTCCTTCACATTTGACCTACTATTAATGCCTCAAATTAAGGATAAAATTATAGACAATGCTATTTGTCAAAGAATGCTTGGACCTATCCCTGACAGTGACAAGTTCATAAGATTTAGCTTCCATCCTTCTCCTAGCTTTTCAAGGCAATAGCGCATTGGTGGTTGATGAACTCAGATTTCAGATTTAGATATCTCAAATATTTGGCTGTCCTTTAATGCTGAGGTACACTCTCTAGGAGCTATAGATGATGCTTCACTTAGCAGAAAGCTTACCACACATTGTACCATTCTTATCCATTGCTGTTTTCCCAGAAGCTGGCTTATAGTCAGAGGACAGATTTTCCTGTATCCCTTAGAGCATTCCTTGCCTCAGGCTAATGGCTGTTGTATTTGTTGATTTGAATTGAACTGAATAATCTACACTGATGTTGGCATACCTTAGGTAAAAAATCAAAATCATTATATTTCAAATGATTTTAGTATGTCTTTTAGACCTTTGAAGGCAGAGCTAGATTCTTCCATTTTAAGTACTCTCAGTGACTAAAATATTTTCAGGTATACAGTAGATGCTTACTTCATGTTCTTTAAATTTAATTAAACTGAACTGCATTTGCTTTGCTGACATATAGTTTGAAGTTTCTGGGACCTGCAGTCCTGCAGCCACTTAGCCCCAAATATTCACACAAAGGCTTATATTAATTACAAACTGCTTGGCCTATGGCTTGAGTTCATTACCAACTAGCTTTTACAACTTAACTCAACCCATTCTTATTAATCTATGTATTGCCATGTGGCTCCATGGCTATACCTGTGTTCCATTACCTCTTGCCATCTCAGGGCAGCCTGCAGTGTCTCTGTCTGACTCCACCGTCCTTTCCCTTTCTATGCTCAGATTTCCTGTCTGCCTCAAAGATGCCTTGCCTTGTGCCAAAACAGTCTTTTATTAAGCAACAGTAATTCACAGCCTACAGAAAGACATTCCACATCACAACTGTACTGGGTTTTCCTCAAGCAGCTTTCCTAGTTTTGCTATCATTTTTTTAAGCAGAAAACCTAGTTCA
Organism: Sigmodon hispidus; assembly: GCA_004025045.1. Taxonomy (NCBI): domain Eukaryota; kingdom Metazoa; phylum Chordata; class Mammalia; order Rodentia; family Cricetidae; genus Sigmodon; species Sigmodon hispidus. Next base: position 10,627 of record PVIH01027834.1, on the reverse strand, counting down.
CTGTGAAATGACCTCTATAGTTACCTCCATCCTGCCTATTACAAGGTTTCTTGTCCTATGCTTTATCAGTATGGTTCCTTTTTCTTTATATCACTCTTGCAGTTTGCCTTTTAAATTATTTATTTCCTGAAGAGCGAACTGTTTACCTTGATAGGATTACTTTTGAAAAGTAAAGAGTCTCTTGGTTATAGAACAAGGAGTTAACCCCAGATGCAAGCATAAACACCTCCCAGACTGAACTTGGCTGAGAGCATTGAAGATGAGCTTTAAGGGAATTTGAAACTCGGCATAATGAAATCACACTCACAAGTTTTACAGAAATGATTGCTGCTCTGCAATACATATTGTGCTTAGACATTTAGATTAAAGATCCATTTTTATTTGTATTTTGTTATCAATTATGCATTCAGAAGAGAAATTCTATTACTAATGGAGTCATTGAAACAGATATCTAGAGGAGTGGATGGATCACTTTATTTCTTGTCAGGTTTTATATTTGGCTTTCTAAAGCCCAATTGAGTGTTTATCTACTATTGTTATTGTTGTACAGTAGTATACCTGGGGAAATCTGTAATAGAAATGAATAGACTTGATTTCTGTATTTGAATCTGCCTTTTCTGGCTGTATATTCTTAGATAAGTGATGTTAGATTAGTACTTTGTCCCACACAAGAAAAAAAGTCACTCAGTTTCCTATTGTCATTATTATATTTAAGAGTAAGAATGATATTTTTAATTGTGAGGCATAACTTTTTGCAAGCTGCTAGGCTGAATACTTACCTTTTTCTGGTTGAGAAAATAGAAATGAATATGACTTAAACATGGTGGAATTGACATTTATGATTGGCTCTGGAATTTTGTAGTCAAGAGACATTTGCAGTTCATTAAATTCAGATTTTTTAATTGATAGAATGTATAACTTCTAGATAAAATCAACGTTTGATTTCAAAAGACATGAGCTCAAACATTTTAGATGATATAATGTTGTCTTTCTAGAGCATCACAGATTTTAAAGCAAGAGTATGTCCGCAATATAACTTTCTGGACTATAAAAACTTCTGCCTGTGAAAAAGAAATAGGCAGCCATATGCCAAGTGATGTTGCATATCAAATGGGATGATGGCCAGCTGTTGATCTTTCTTCTTAATAAAAACAGTCTACCTAATTATGGTGATAAAAAAATGGTATACTGAGAATTGTTGGTTAGGAAAGGATTCTCTTCTATGCTGTGTGAAAGTCTAGGACTTAATGACTGGAATTTGAGTTCCTGCCCTTGAAGAAAGTGGTGATTAAGTAAGAGGGAAAACTCATTAAGAGCTCCTGGGCCAAGTTGGGGACTATCTGGAAAAATGGTCGTCAAGGAAACATCTGGATGGATAATTCTATGTTTGTACTTCTGATGTTGAAGCACCTTCAGTCTTCTAAGAATATAAGTTGTACACACTGCTGAAGTGTGAAGAGAGTGTTGGCCTTATTTTAGCTGATTAGATATCAAGAACTTGCTAAATAGGAAAATATAAAAAGAAATAAATTGATAGGTTTAGATGGTCCAAGACTGAAGAATGAATAGTAAGTTAAAACCAACACCCTACATGGCAAAGATGAGAGAAAAAGAGTTCATTGTAGTTCTCAAAGACATAGTCCTCTCAGAAAATGGCACAGGTCATGGGACACTTTTCCTCTTGGTGTGTTGCCTCATCCAGCCTTGAGATGAGGCCTTGTACCTAGTCTTTCTTACTGCATCTTGTTATGCCTTGTTCAGTTGGTTTCACTGGGACACCTGTTATTTTCTGAAGGGAAACAGAGGAGGGGTGGATCTGGGGGAGAAGTGAATTGGGTGAATATGAGGAGTAGAGAGTGGAGAGGGAGGAGAGGAGTAGGAAATGTGATCTGAATGTATTGTATGAGAGAAGACTAAAGAGAACAAAGCTAAGCCTAGAGAAAGGAAGCATCAGCAAGTTGATGGAACCGTAACAGTTGTTTGAGCAACTCTCCCAGAACTAGAATCTATCTGTGCACAGTCACTGAGGATGCCTTGCATATTATAGCACAGATGTAAGGAAAGGCCTACGGAAGATTAGGGAAAGGACAGTCTTACAGAGATCGCATTATGACTCTCTCAATGCCATGCAGCACACAATTGAGACTGAGACCTTCTGGAAAAGAGGAACGTGAGAAATCCACTTTGCTTTGTACTCATAATGGCACCTCCTCCAGGATATCCTGGTAATAGACAGACTTATATGACTCTAGATCTAGGACAAAAACTGCAGACTACATTTCAAGGCCTGCTCCAGAACTAGGATAAATGCTGCAGTCCAGAGTTCCAGGTCTGCATGCTAGGCTTGGCCTAGCGTGCCCTACTGTTAATAATTTTAGCACAGCAAATGCTAATGCCACCCTGAGTACCACAATAGCTTTTGGTGCCATTTCTATATACCAATAAATAAACTATATGCTAACAAAATCACTCCACTTACAATAACTTTAAAGATCAAAGTGAATATTTATGAATATGATTAATAAAGTATATATCACAAGAATTCTATTTGATATTATAATAAAAAACCATAGCTATATATTGGGAAAAAGCTGAAATATCAGATAGACAATTAAGCAAACTTTAGCCACTTCCCACCCAGCCCACACCTCAGGCCTGTGACCATGAATCCTCTGTCCTCATGTCTCTCTGTCCCCAGCCAAAAGAGAAAGTGCCAGGTAAAGCTGAACTCTCCCATCCTCTGTCTCTGCCCAGCTATCTCACGTTGTAGTTCAACTTTCCAAGGGCTTGTGATGTGTGTCACCACTGCCTGGCTCTGTTAGGCCTTTACCTCACAGAGATCCATAAAGATCTCTGCCTCATGAGTGATAAGATTAAAGGTGTGGGTCACGACTCTCTGACCTTCATGGCTTGGTTCTGTGGGTGGCTCTGTCCTCTGATATTCCAGACTATTATATATAATATGTGTATTATGTGTAATATATTAAACATATAACATTTCATCACATATCCCTTTTTGTGTCAAAAATAAAAAGGCAGGTTAAAACTAATATAAAAACCTGTGAGGAAAATTCTCACAGTGATGGCTGGCTGGAGCTCTGGGGAGCTCACTGAATGAAGAACAGCCACCTGGGAACCATCTGGAAAAGGAACTAAGCCCTCCAAGGACAGGCAACTGTACATTGGCATGGGCAATATGTGGAGCCTCAAGGGGAGGGTTCAGACTGTGTTTCTGACTGGCACCTTGGAGCCCATTCCCTCCAGAAGAACACCTAATCCATTCTTGATATTAGAATGAGAAAACTGGACCTGCCTGGAGTGGATGCTGAGCTGATCCACTTTGGGACCTTTTGCTTTTCCTGAGAAGGAGATGGGGACTGGGGAAGAGGGAGGCTGAAGACTGACCAAAAGGAGTCGGGAAGAGGAAGGGAATTAGAACAAGGGGATATATGGATAAAAAATAAGACTTTATTCTATAAAAATAAAAATAAAAAATAGTTCATAAATAGCTAATTCCCCAAACTGCATATTCTCTTATGCACAGACAAGCTCTTATGTACATTCTTCTTGAAACAGGCTTATAACTTTATTGCCACATGGAAATTATTTCAGAGTAAAAAGTGAGAACACAACAAATGAAAAATCTCAAATTAAACATGGTAGAACAACAAAAAAACCCAAACAAACTATACTTAATAGGTATAATATCTATATACAATATATACAAAGAATAATTAAATCAATAATGTCCAGTCCATTAACAATTGACAAATTCAAAGAAAATATTCCATAATTTACCCTATTTTGATGAGTCCAAAGAATTGTACCTATTTCACTTTCTATCTAACTTGTATTAGTCACTCAAAACTATCTTTGATGCCTTCAAACTTATACAATGTACATCTCTTAGTGAGATTTTTCTGAAACTGTAACTGGAACAACTATAAATATAACTATCTAATCTTAAACTCCTCAGAGACCCAAGAAGGAAATGTTACTAAGTAAATAGGAAGTGCAAGCAAATGACTTCCAAAAATTTTGAAAAATGACAGAAACAGCTGGCTGCCTAGACAGTTACCTAAGGTTCCTCTTCAGCATTGGAGCATCTATTTTTAGCCTACAGGCCTAGCATATCTGATAGACTTTTCTGTGAGGCAGAATATTCTTTTTTTTAATTAGGCAACTTGTTTTATTTAATGTATTTTCTAGTAAGATCAAGTCTTGAATGTAGGAGGCCTCACATAGACCAGTAGTTTCTCAACCTGTGGGTTATGACCATGGTGGGGGGATCAAACAACCCTTCCAAAGTTCAAAACCCTTCCTAAGGCCACTGGAAAACAGAGATATTTGCATTATGATTCATAACACTAGCAAAATTATAGTTTGAAGTATTATTTAAAATAATTTTATGGTTGGTGATTACTACAATATGAGGAACTGTATTATGGTGTTAGGAGGGTTTTGAACCACTGACTTAGACACATGCCTGAGGGTGACACAATGGCCCACCAATTCAGCTTCCTTCAATATCTTTTACATATTAAAGCAGAATATTCTTAAAGATCCCCTTATCTTGTCTTGGCAAGGTTCAGCTGCTCTTTTTATGTGTGTCCTCCCTGTCCATTTTAGACATCATAGTACCATCAATTAAGCAAGGGCATTTTCTGGCCATCTGAACTCAGGCCCTGACTCAGGCACTCAGCAGAACACTGTCTGCCCAGAACACAGCTGGCCTGATAGCAGCAGGAGAGCAGTGGAGTCCCTAGGTGCACAACTGAGAGGTCAGTGGTCAAATGGTGACTTCTGCCACCTGAACCTAGGCCCTGAGATGGGCATTCAGCTTCTGCACTGAACATAGTCTGCCCAGTACACGACTGACATGACAGCAGCTGGGGAGCGGCTGAGTCCCTGGGCACACACACAGCTGAGAGGTGAGAGGTCAAGAGGTGATGACAGGTGTAATAGCACTGTGGCCTCATGAGAGCAGCAAACCCTCTGAACACCTAGCTGATTAAGAGCCCTCAGACCAACAACCCACTAAGAGCTAACCAAGAACTAACTAAGAGTGAACTGAGGAAACAATGAGCAGATGCCAGTGCAAGAATACATACAACAATACAAAGGTCAGCAAGACACCACCAGAAGAAGCAAGTAGTTCTATAACTTCAAGACCTGAACATAACAATGAAGAGGGGATAGAAGGAAATGACCTTAAAAATAGCTTTATGAAACTAATAGAAGCCTTAAAATAGGATATAAAAAATCTCTTAAAGAAATAGAAGAAAATACAAACAGAGAATTGGAAGATATGGACAAATCCCTGAAAGAAAATAAAGAAAAACAAACAAACATGTGAAAGAAATTTACCTGGAATTAAAATTTAAAATAGAAGCAATAAAGAAGGCACAAGCTGAGACAAAGCTAGAAATAGAAAATTTGAAAAAAAGACCTGGAAACACAGATTCAAGCATAACCAACAGAATCCAAGAGCTAGTAGAGAGAATTTCAATAGTGGTAATAGACACATCAATTAAAGAAAACGCTAAAACCATAACACAAAATGTCCAGGAAATTTGGGACACCATGAAAAGGCCAAACCTGAGAATAATTGAAATTGAAGAAAGAGAAGAATACAAACTCAAAGGCACAGAAAATATATTCAACAAAATTATAGAAGAAAACTTCCCAAACTTAAAGAAGGAAATGCCTGTAAAGATACAGGAAGCCTACAGAACACCACATTGACTTGACCCATATAAAAAGTCTGCTTGCCATATAATAATCAAGCCACTAAACCAACAGAACAAAGAAAAAATACTATGAGCTGCAAAGTAAAAAGGCCAAATCACCTATAAAGGCAGACCCATCAGAATAACACTCGACTCTTCAATGGAAACAACAAAAGCAAGAAGGTCCTTGTCAGACACTAAAAGTGCATGGATGTCAACTTAGACTACTGTACCAAGCAAAACTATCAATCAACATCAATGGAGTAAACAAGATATTTCATGACATAACCAGATTTAAACAATACCTAACCACAAACCTGGCCCTACAAAAAGCCCTAGAGGGAAATCTCCAACCTAAGGAAACCAGAATCACCAATGCAAACACAAACAATTGATAATCCCACAGAATACCCTCCAAAAAATGGGAAAATGCAAGTTACTACCAAAAATGACAGGAAATATTGATCATTGGTCATTAATATCCCTTAATATCAATGGACTCCATTCACCTATGAAAAGACACACCCTAGCATGATGAATACAAAAACAGAAACCATCCTTCTGCTGCTTACAAGAAACACCTCTCAACTTTAAAGACAGACACAGGCTCAGAGTAAAGGTTGGGAAAAGACTTTCCAATCAAATGGCCCTAAGAAACCAGCTGGTGTAGCTATTCTAATATCTAACAAAATAGACTTTAAACAAAAATTAATAAAAAGAGACCAGAAAGGTCACTATTTATTCATCTCAAAAAAAATCCACCAAGACAAAATTTTAATCCTGAATATCTATGTTCCTAACACAAGGGCACCTACAAATGTAAAAGAAACATTACTAAAGTTTAACCTTATATCAGACCTAACACACTAATAGTGGGAGACTTCAATACCCTGCTTTAACCCTTGGATAGGTCAACCAGACAGAAACTCTTCCCATTTGGTAGGGTGTCGATTTGTCTTATTGACTGTATCCTTGGCTTTAAATAAACTTTTAAGTTTCAGGAGGTCCCACTTATTGATTATTGTTCTTAGTGTCTGTGCTACTAGTGTTAAATTAAGAAAGTAGTCACCTGTGCCAATGAGTTGAAGGGTATTTCCCACTTTTTTCTTCCAAGTTCAGTGTGGCTGGGATGATGTTGAGGCCTTTGATCCACTTGGATTTGAGTTTTGTGCAGGGTGATAGGTTTGGATCTATTTGCATTTTTCAACACATTACTATCCAGTTATGACAACATCATTTGTTAAAGATACTATCTTTTTTCCACTGAATATTTTGGGCCTTTTTTTCAAAGATCAGGTGGTCATGGGTGTGTGGGTTAATGTTGGGGCCTTCAATTTGATTTCATTGATTCACAAGTCTGTTTATATACCAGTACCAGGCTGTCTTTATTATTGTAGCTCTATAGTATAACTTGAAGTCAGAGATGGTGATGCCTCCTGAGGTTCTTTTGTTGAGCAAAATTGTTTTGGCAATCCTGGCTTTCCTGGTAGTCCAAATAAAACTGAGTATTGTTCTTTCAATGTCTGTAAAATATTGTGTTGGGATTTTGATGGGAATTACATTGAATCTGTAGATTGCTTTTGGCAGGATTGCAATTATTACTATGTTGATCCAACATATCTGGGAAAATGTGAAATCTTTCCATTTCCTGATATCCTCTTCATTTCCTTTAAAGTTTTTGTCAAATAGATCTGTTACTTCTTTGGTTATAGCTACTCCAAGGTATTTAATGCTATTTGCAGCTATTATAAAGGGTGATGTTTCCCTTATTACTTTTTCAGTCTGTTGGTTTTTAGTGTATAGGAGAGCTACTGATTTTTTTTAAATTAATCTTGTATCCTGCTACATTGCTGAAGTTTATCAGCTGTAGAAGTTCCCTGGTACAATTTTGTGACTCACTTTTGTATACAATCATATCATCTGCAAATAGAGATAGTTTCACTTCTTTTCCAATTTGTATCTCCTTTTTTTTCTCTTATTGCTTTGGCTAAAACTTTGAGAACTATATTGATTAGATAAGGGCAGAAGGGACAGCCTTGTATAGTTTCTGATTTTAGTGGGATTGCTTTGAGTATTTCTTTGTTTAATTTGATGTTGGCTGTTAGCTTATTGTAAATTGCCTTTATTATATTTAGATATTTTCCCTGTATTTCTCATCTCTCTAGGACTTTTATCATAAATGAGTGTTGGATTTTGTCAAAGGCTTTTTCACCATCTAAGGATATGATTATGTGGCCTTTTTTCCTTTAGTTTGTTTATATGGTGGATGGCATTTACATTTTTTCATATGTTGAACCATCCTTGCATTTCTGGGATGAAGTCTACTTGATCATGGTAGATGATGTTTTTTTATATGTTGTTGTTGTGATTGGTTTGCAAGCATTTTTGCATCAATATTCATGAGGGAAATTGGTCTGTAATTCACTTTCTTTGTTCTGTCTTTGAGTGACCTGGGTATTAGGGCTATTGTGACCTCATATTTACCTTGCTAACTTTCTGAAAGAACCAATTCTTAGATTCACTGATTCTTTGTATTGTTCTTTTTGTTTCAATTTTATTGATTTCAGCTCTAAGTTTGATTATTTCCTGCCGTCTACTCTTTCTAGGTGAGTTTGCTTCTAATTGTTCTAAGGTTTTCAGCTGGGTTGTTAGTTCTCTAGTGTGGAATTTCTTTTGGTTTTACATATAGGCATCTAGTGCTATGAATTTTTCTCTATGAGACTGCTTTCAATGTGTTGCATAAGTTTGGGTATGTCATGAATTCATTTTCGTTTAATTCTAGGAAGTCTTTGATTTCTTTCTTAATTTCTTCCTTGACCCAGAGGTGGTACAGCTGAGTGATGTTTAGTTTTCATGAGTTGATAGGCTTTCTGTGATTCTTGATGTTGTTGAACTCTAACTTTAGATGCTGGTGATCTGAAATGATACAAAGTGTTATACATATTTTTGGTACCTGTTGATATTTGCTTTGTGACCTAGTATGTGGTCAATTTTAGAGAAAATTTCATGGGGGGATGCTGAGAAATATGTATATTCCTTTTTGTTTGGTTGGAGGGTTTGGTATAGATCTACTTAGTCCATTTGGGTCATAACTTCTGTTAGCTCCCTTATTTCTGTGTTGAGTTTCTGTCTGGTTGACCTATCCAAGGGTTAAAGCAGGGTATTGAAGTCTCCCACTCTTAGGGTGTAAAGTTTGATATGAGGTTTAAGCTTTAAAAGTGTTTTTTATGTATGTAGGTGCCCATGTGTTGGGGGCATAGATATTCAAGATTGAGATTTCATCATGATGAATTTTTCCTGAGATGAATAAGTAGTGACCTTCCTGGTCTCTTTTATTGATTTTTGTTTAAAGTCTATTTTGTTAGATATTAGAATGGCTACACCAGCTGGTTTCTTAGGGCCATTTGATTGGAAAATATTTTCCTAAGTACTACTTTGAGCCTGTGTCTGTCTTTAAAGTTGAGAGGCGTTTCTTGTAAGCAGCAGAAGGATGGTTTCTGTTTTTGTATTCATCATGCTAGGATGTGTCTTTTCATAGGTGAATGGAGTCCATTGATATTAAGGCATATTAATGACCAATGATTGATATTTCCCATCATTTTTGGTAGTAGCTTACATTTCCTTTTTGGGGGAGTGTTTTCTTCTGTAGGTTCATCAATTGTCTGTGGTTACAGGGGTGTTTCTGGTTTCTTAGGTTGGAGTTTTCCCTCTAAGGCTTTTTACAGGGCGGGGTTTGTGGTTAGGTGTTGTTTAAATCTGGTTATGTCATGAAATACCTTGTTCACTACATCTATGTTGATTGACAGTTTTGCTGGGTACAGTATTCTAGGTTGGCATCAGAGTCCTACAACACTAAAGGAAATTGAAGCTGTCATTAAAAGTCTCCCCCCCCTCAAAAAAAAAGCCCAGGCCCATATAGTTTTAGTGCAGAGTTCTACCAGACACTCAAAGAAGTGTTATTACCAATAATCCTCAAGCTGTTCCATACAGTAGAAATGGAAGGAAGATTGCCAAACACCTTTTATGAGGTCACAATAACTCTGATGCCAAGACACTAAAAGGCTCAACAAAGAAAGAAAATTACGGACCAATTTCACTCATGAACAATGATACAAAAATTCTCAACAAAATTCTGACAAACTATATACAACAACATATAAAAAATATCATCCACCACGATTGAGTAGGCTTCATCCCAGAAATGCAGGGATGGGTCAACATAGGGAAAACTGTAAATGTCATCCATCATATAAACAAATTGAAGGAAAAATAACACATGATCATTTCCTTAGATGATGGAAAAACCTTGGACAAAATTCCAAATGCCTTTGTGATGAAAGTCCTAGAGAGAGAAGGAATAAGGGAAAATACATAGATATAATAAAGGCGATTTACAAAAAGCCAACAGCCAACATCAAACTAAATGGAGAAAAACTCAGAGCAATCCCACTAAAATCAGGAACTAGACAAGGCTGCCCCCTCTCTCTTTATTTATTTAACATGGTTCTCAAAGTTTTAGCTAAAACAATAAGAGAACAAAAAGAGATTAAGGGGATACAAATTGGAAAGGAAGAGGTTAAAATATCTCTATTTGCAGATGACATGATTGTATACATAAGTGACCCACAAAATTCTACCAGGGAACTTCTACAGCTTGTGGCGAGCCGCTTCTGGCCTGCAGAACGACGAGTCACCACATGCACGATTCTTCTCGGATCACACTTTATTGGAGTTACAGCTCAGTTGTGAAGTGATGGAAAGAAGACCCCGAGCCTGAGATTCAGCCTGCTTATATAGGAAAGCCTGGCACGTGATTGGTGCCCATCACAATGCCTCATTAACATATGGCTGGTGATTGGTTCAAAGTAGTACTCATTAGCATGTGGCTGGTGATTGGC
>PVIH01027833.1:0-16243 GCA_004025045.1 Sigmodon hispidus | reverse complement strand
GATGGGAGGGGAGAGGAGGAGAGGGGATGGGATGGGAGGAGAGAGGAGGAGAGGGGAGGGGAGGGGATGGGAGGGGAGAGGAGGGGAAGGGATGGAAAGGGATGGGAGTGAAGAGGAGAGGAGGGAAGTAGAGAAGGGGGGAGGAGAGGGAAGAGAAGAGGAAAGGAGGGGAGGGGAGTGGATGGAAGAGGATTCCCTGTCTGACCACACTAAACATCCCCTATATAAAGGAAAGCTAGGACCCACATGTTAAACATATCGGGGAGTACTGTAGTGAGTGGAGGCAGCCCTGTCCTGCAAAGCAGAGTGTGAGAGTTTAGGGGAAGAGTTCCTATCCTACCCTCCACCCCCCTCACCCCAACCCCACCTCGTGTTCCTGTTCAAAGAATGAAGAGAATCAGGCCATCCAGAGGGATCTGAAAGGCCTCTAACAGGAGAGATGCCACCCAGGGATCCCTCACTTCCCATCAGTACATCAGGGGTCTATTCATTCCTAAAACTGCTGCTAGTCTGGAGCTGGGAAAGGAACTCAGAAAGCTTCATAGGCCCTTCCCATCTCCCTTAGCTGGTCTTTTATTTTAAATCTAGACACTGTCTTATCTGATAGAAATTTTCAGGTTTGAGGTTGGGAAACTCGTGTTTTCAACTATATGACCTAGCTATTGGCAGCAGGAGCAGCAGAGCACCAGCTACAATACAAGGCTAGAGAGTTCCAGAGCATCAACCCTCACAGCAGTAAGACTTAGTGTTCACACTGCCCTTCACTGCACCAGACAGGGAAGGACCTTGGTGCACTATTTTTTGATCCGGGAATCCAGAACCTAGGATCCAGCTTCAGTCTAGGATGCCAGGGATGCCTCATGGTGCTTGGCTGCTTTGCTGAAGGTCAGACTCATAGCTGGTGACATCTACAAAGACACTGACAGTAGATCAGAGTAGAGAGGGTTTGGGACAGTGGTAGGTCTCCCCTCAAGGCAACTGAGTGTCTGGGTAGGACAGAAAGCAGCTGAGGGATCACTCAGGTCCACGAGGGCTTCCTGGTGACCTGCTTTACCTGGAATGATCATAGGCTCTGAAATTTCTACAGGTACATGTGAAGAATGGTGGGGCCCCTCAGCAGTAAGAGGCCACCACTGTCATCCCCTCATGCAGGCTTCTGACTTTTCTCTTTCTGTTCTGGCCCCTTACCTGCCTTTCCCATCTCAACCAGAAGAGGAGGCCATGCTTTGGCCATGTTGGAACTGTCAACACTCCTAGGGCCTTAGATCCAAGAGAGATTTGAGAACACTGTTTCAGAATCAAAAGTTACATTACAAGAAATTTACTTCCAGTGCTCATATATACTTCTCTATCACAGAGGGACATCAGGTACAGTCATCCACACTGGCTGACTGCCACATTTGCTCTCATGGCCCTCTGCTTTATCCCTTCTTTCCTCCCAGCCTCTACCCAGCTGTGACATTCACATTAGACAGTCTCCACAGTTCTCTGCATGACTGTGTACCCTCTTAGGACTGTGACTCTATTGAACTAATTTCTTGTGGACTCATCTCACAACCTTTGTCTTCCTGATTGTTCTGGACTTTGCCAAAGTGCCAGCTTCTTCTGGACAGCTTGTCCATTAGACCAATGATCCTGGGATCCAGCATGTATCGAGGTCCTGGAACATCACTATGTTTGTTGAATGTCAACTAACAAAAGAACAGCTCAGACCATTGAGGAAAGGTAGCCCAGAAGCCAGGGTCAAACCTCAGACCCAAATTTCATGCTTATTCCTTGTAGGTAAGGACAGAGTCAGGTCCAGTAAGAATTGCTACTATGATGTTACAGGATGACTCAGGCAGGCACAGTCCAGGAAATGAGGAGCAGGCTGCACACCTAGAACCATAAGCCCAGCCCTGTCAGACAACCTACATCAGGAACAAAAATCCCAAGAAATGCAATGACAGAGGTCACAGGGTTGCCCTCTCACAAATCTAGAGTGTCCCTCCTTCAGACTCTTCAAGTCTAGAAGACTAAAATGGAATCTGAAGGAGATTCCTGGAAGAAGTTATTGTTGTCTTTTTAACAGAGCAGTCATGATGAGGACACGAGTGTAGAAAGGAGATCTGAAGAGGGGATCAGGGGTTTCACTATCTAGTCCCCAATAATTACATCTGCCCATCCAAGCTCATAGCAATAGTCTTTCTCATCTTATTGTCACCGTGGTGACAGTAGCATCCTGGAAGGGCATACTGGGGTGTGTTCATAGAGAGAGGTGAATCAGCACATCAGCTTAAGTGTCATAACAGCCTTGTCCACAGAAACATGGGCTTCTTCACTAGATGGTGACAATGCCCAAGATCAGTCCATCCTGCAACTGGCACAGGACTTTTCAGAAATACACACATCCTGAATGTCCATACCACATGTGAGGACAGAAAGGTCCAGGTCTCCTTCCCAACTGGCTTCCTTCTGATCTGAAACAGGCTTCTACTGTGACTGTAGGAAGGCAATGTCTTCTTGGTGACTGCAGATAGAATGTATAGCAGAAGAGAGTGAAAGGGATAGGAAAAAAGGCCAGGATTAGTGTCCCTGGAAAAATGAGTATTTATCTGGTCTTGAGATATTTGCAATAGAGACATCCTATTTGCTCTTGTTGCCTGCTCATCAAATGCTCTGGATGGCAACCACAGTTCAAGAACCCTCTGTTCTTGAAAATGTAGTTAGTTCCCTGGGGCCAGATCCTGTAGTACTGCAATCACATCACCATGGATGGCCTTCCATGGACAGGGCATCCAGCAGGAGATATATCCAGACCCTTATCTATAGATAGTGGTTTCCAGACATGGCTGATGCCTCCACACTGCTATCAGAAAACATGCCAGACAGAGATCAGTACCTCTGTCCATCTGAATTGAAGGTAAACCTTAGAGCTCTGAACATAGTCCCTCTGCCAAGCACCAAATCACATCAGATTCCATGTGGATATTTGTTTCCTATGCCTAACAGCCTCATACCCTTTCTCCATCCCTTAATCAGATAAGAGGATTGCACTTTATGCTTCTGGTTGAGTCTTGTTATAATCAGGCATGAGCCACAGCAACAATGAACCAGCAGCCTTTGTAGTCAGGGACCCCACAATTGGGAGCAAAATTACACGGAAATAGGTCACATGGCTCTTCTCTGACCAATCAGTAGAATCCATTCTCCAGGCTCCTCAGATGTGGAAGAATGAGGATTGGAAAGCTGATGGATGTTTAAGCATTCACTGCCCTTTGAGTGCATGCTCCTAGAATGTCGCTGTGGAGAGCCCACTGATACTGCACATATCTCCTCTAGAGTGGGCATGCAGGGTACACAGGAACTGAGTATCCAGCTGTGCCTCCCAATATTGGCCTCAATACCATGATATAAGGCTTCAGAGGGCTCAGCTCCTTCTGCCTGTCCTGTTGAAGTGTAGAGAAGCAGTGAAGTGGCCCCACTGTGCTTTGATTTCAAGTAGAGGCTTCCTGTATGAACATCTGTTCCTTATGGACAACAGCTCCACACACCCCATCCTGCTCTGATCGCAATCTTCTGATGGCCATTGTACTCAGTTGCATCAGATACCACCTAGGTGTGCTGCAGCAGGATTTCTTTTTCAGGAGATATGCTAAATAGCAGAGTTTCCTCTAACTGTTATAAGAATGTATCTGCACATCCCAACAGATGCACACACATATATATTTGGATTTCCCAATAAAAATACAGAGAAAATAAAGTGCAAAGCACATTTGCACCTTATCAAATATGATTGCCCAATTTCTCATTGGGCTCTGCCTCCCTCCTATTTCAGAAGAGCCACGTGGTTGAACATAGGCTAGTTTTGTGTGTTTGAAGGTCTAGGGAAGCAGCAGCACAGTAATGACAAGCAAGCAGTCCTGATTCTCTGGCGCAGTCTCTTCAAGTGCCCGATGTTCTGAGGGGGAGATGTTTTGATGTCAGAGTCAGGCCCAGGTGGCAGGGGCATTTTCTCTTCCAATATGTTGCTGCAGACACATGGGGCGGCCACATCTTTGGATGGGGAGGCAGAGCTAGAAGTGAGGCTCTTCTTCTGGGTATAACATAGAGAATCATGGGGGCACTTCTGGCCACCTTCTGCCCTGCCGGTTTTGGGACAACAGACAAGTGGTGTTGTGAGGGCCTAATGGTGGGCTCACTGGCCCTTCGTTTTAGGTCAAAACTGGAGGCAGAGGAATGTACTGGGGAGCAGGTAGGTGCAGGACTATGGTTCACAGGTTTGGCTGAGATGTTAGTGATAAGCTCAAACCCCTTGCGTAACTGTTCTTGGATGATAAGTTATGTTCCCATCACTTCATTGTATTTTCTCTTTTTCAGGGATTTCAAGATGGCATTGGCATCAAACTCAAGGTCAAAGAGTATGCCTAATATGTTGGAATCTGGGTGCCTGTCACTTGGGATTTTTTCCTCATATTTTATGATCCAAGGATGTTCCTGAAGATCATCAAGAGTGGGCCTCCTCTCTGGAGTAACTGCCATCATTTGGTGAATTAGGTTTTCAAGTTGTCCGGAAATGTGGGATGGAACCTCATAGGTCCCAGTGATGATCCACTCATCGGTCTCTTTTGTGCTGCTTCCTTTGAAGAGGTGGTGCCCAGTAGTGATAAAATAGAACACTACACTCAGAATCCACACATCTGCCTTCTTCCCATTATAGAATTCTCTTAGTACTAGTTCTTGAAAATTATAGGACTTGGTACCACACCTCCCTTTAAATACCATGACAGATCTATATCATTTGGCAAGGCCGAAGTCTATTAGCTTTATATCACCTTCTGCATCAAGCAGGATGTTTTGGGGCTTTATGTCCCGATGGATAATGTCAAGGTTATGGCAGTACTTGATGGCTGACACCATCTGCCTGAATATTTTCTGTGCTTCTTCTTCCTGCAGCTTGCCTTTCTTCATTATCAGTTGGAACAAGTCCCTCCTGGGGCGTAATCTGTAACAATATTGAAATATGCTGATGTCACAATCTGGAAGAGGCGAATGATGTTAGGATGGTGTAGTCTTTCAAGGGTCGCAATCTCTGACATGATGTACTGAAGCTGTTTCTCACTGTTTTCTAAAACTTTTATAGCCACCAGGGTGTTTGTAAGGCAATGATATGCCAGTTTAACAGGTCCAAACGCACCCTGTCCAATGGTAATTAGGATCCGGTACTGACTTTTCAGGCTCTTCTTTTGGGGATCACAGGTCATGATGGTAGGTGGACACTCTGCTCCCGTATAGGCAGGTCGTGGAAAAGCCTCACAACTACTAACCTATTAGATAGTTATGAGGGAGTCCCACAGGTCACCAAAATCAGTTCCTTGGTCTGTAGGGACAGAACTGCAGCCCAGCCCACAGCCTTATATACAGGACACTCATTTTTCCCTCACAGTGGCTCTTTCTGAGGTCAGAGTGAGCAATGAACCACTCACAGCAGGTTAAAGCCCACAGTGAATGTCTACACTTTGGGACACAGGCTCCTTTCCCCTTCTTATGAAAATGATACTAATCTTTATCACCTTCCACTTCAGTGGATCTAACAGACAGAAATTACAGCTGGCACATTGCTTCAGTGACCTTTGTAGCTGGGTCCTGAGTACCTCAAACTGCTTCTGGTGCTGTAAGAATGAGGTACTTTTTAATAGGTGTCCTGAAAAGAGGCATAGTCATTAAAGGATTTTGTCAAAGCCTTGTTTACAATTGTAAATGGAATTTCTCTGTTCTGCCTTGTCCTGAAGCCACTTCCAAATAATCACTCAAAGGCTTGTATTAGTTATAAGTGCCTGGATGATAACTCAGGCTTATTGCTAACTAGCTTTTACAACTTGACCCATTTCTATTAATCCATGTACTACTTGAAGGCTTGTAGCCTTTATCTCCATCTAATTTTGTATGTCTGACTCATTATCCTTCTGCCTCCAGACTCTCTCAACTCTACACTTTATCTCCTCAGTTTGGCTTTTCTGTCTAACCTTATCCTGACTGGCTATTGGCCAAAACAGCTTTTTTATTAAGCCATGAGAGCAACACACATTTACAGCATACAGAAGGATCATCCCACAGTAGTCTTCTATCCTTGAGACCATGGATAAAGGCACAGGGAGCTCTTGGCTACTCTCTACCCAGAACCTGTTAGTCTCTAGTCCTGGTCTGGAGCTTGCTTTTAGTGTGGATTAAAGAACCACCTTAAATGTGAATGTCCCAAAGCATACCCAAGCTTCAAACCACAACCACTGAACATCTACAGATCTGAAGCACCTTGGACCAGCAACTTGGGTCTCATTCCCTCCACAGGAACACATAAGCAGTCTTAATGTTGGGATGAGGAAAGCAGATCTGCCTGAACTCGATGCTCAACTAAGCCACCATGGGACCTTGGGATCTCCTGCTCTTGCTGAGGAGGAGACAAGGAGATGGGTGAAGAGAGAGTGACTAGGATGGGTGAGAGAGGGAAGGGAGTTTGAACAAGGAGGTACTTGGATTAAAAACATGAGACTATTCTTAATAAAAAAATATGGTAGTGACAAAAAAGAATACAGCAATATAATGAATTGTGATTACATACTGTTATTCTATTGTTATACTCCCTAGTGCATTACACAGCTGTCATCAGATAAGCTAATTTTTTAATAGTAGATTGTCATTAAAGCAGAGATTGCAAACAGTCAAAGTGCAGACTATGATTTTGAAGAACTCATTCTGAAACAGGATATCATCATAAAAACTATTTACTCATGACTCTAGGATCTGGGACAATAGGAGATGGATTGAGTATAAGTTCCAGATGTTTTGGGTGACTTCTAAAAACCCCTGAGTTCAGACACAAGATGGTCAATGCATACAGACTCTCATAAATAAAATATCATAAAATTTGTACAGGTTAAAAGAGACAAAATTTTAGCACAGACATAAAGTCTCATTCCAAAACTAGAAGCTATACAATTGATACATTCTGGGAAAGAAATGTAGTTCTTCTCAAGAGAAGTGTCAAATGGAATAAGAATATTTCATGGCAACCCTGATACCCAGATGTAATAGTCAACACACACACACACACACACACACACACACACACACACACACACTATATTTATTTGATGCACCTCTGTGCTATCTTTTTTTTCTTGGTTTGGTTTGATTTTTTTATTTGTATTTATATTTCTGTTTTGGTTTTTATTGAGAAAGGGAATAAAGTCACCTATGTAGGATCTGGAAAACGTTAGAATATGTTGTAAATTATGATGAAAATATAAAAATTTGATTAAAATGTGGAAACAAAAATATAAGTGTCGGGAAAAAAAATTATTTAAAAATTGGACTATATTAAAACTGGACAATATCTCTGACCAGAAATTTTTCAAAAGCATAAATTAAAATTGCTAAGTACTATCTTTTAAATTGGTAAACACTTGTAAACATAAGAAAATTAAAATTTAAGCTATCATGATTCTTGTCTTACTCCACCCAGAGGTACTATTATAAAACATCAACAAAAATAACTGGTGAGAATAATAGCTAGTGAAGGTATGGTGAAAGTGGAACTCACATTCACTCAGTATAATTTCAGACTCTGTAAATCAGTGTGAAAAATTTATCACATACCCAGATATACTACTCCTTGTCATTTGACAGAAGTACATGATATCCTACTCTCCAAATACTCACTAAGCCATGGATATTATTTTTCTATTCTCAATAGCTAAAAATAAAAGCAATGTAAATATCCT
The DNA here is from genome assembly GCA_004025045.1 of Sigmodon hispidus. Taxonomy (NCBI): domain Eukaryota; kingdom Metazoa; phylum Chordata; class Mammalia; order Rodentia; family Cricetidae; genus Sigmodon; species Sigmodon hispidus. The sequence continues at coordinate 8,483 of PVIH01027833.1, read as the reverse complement.
TCAAACAATGACTGACTAATTAAAATGTGGTACATGTATATAATGAAAATGTGAAGCATGTATATGTAAGTACTTCTAGCTTTGAATTAGTAGATTTAAATTTATAACCACAAGTAAATACAGAACAAAGAAAGTAAAAAAATAGGTGCAATTTGTGAAGCAAATCTAGATACTGGAATAGCACATAGGAACTAAAAAGGTAGAAGTAGAATAAATGGAGGAGCTTTAACTGATATGGTATTGCAGAAGGGACAGAGAGAAAGGAGGAATAAATACTATTAAGATAGTTGGAAAAAAGAGAAATTCTTATAATCTCATATTTATTTAAAGTTATATATAATATGCATGTATTAACATGTCTTAAAGATATGTTATTTATAATGATATTTTCCCCATTGATATGAGCTATATAAGAAAACCCTAAAATTATATGGAGTAAATTTCCTCTCAAGTTGTTAGCTAGGGCAGTCCAAGAGACATTCAAAATGCCAACTGTTGTCCTTAAGTAGCTTATAGATCTAAAGATAAAACTCTATTGCTAGACTGTGCCCAGGGTAGAATCAGTGGTGGGCTCTCCATCCAGAGAATACCTCTCCTAAGCTGGGGTCACCCCCAAGGTTCTAATCTAAGTCTCTTGCTAGCAGATAAGATCTAGACTAAAGCTAGGAGAGGCCTCCTAACAGAAGAAACCTCTCATGGCCAGGCTCCATCTCCAAGAAAAAATATATCATGAGCTACACTGACACCTTTGAAACTCAGACTCATAGCCAGAGTGGAGTCAGAAGTGAGCAGATTTCAGCTCCTGGGCCACCGGTCAGGTGAATTCCTCTCCAGGGACCAGGATCACACCCAAGGTTTTGTTCTCAGATTCTTGCAAGAAGACAGGCCATAGGCTTTAGCTGGGAAGGGCCTTCCCCAGTGACACCTAAGAAAAAGAACCACTCATGGCTGAGCCCGATGTGCAGGGCAAGCTGTGTCATCATAAGCAACCAGGCCTTTCAAAAGCAGAACCATGTACAGAGTGGAGTCAGAGATCATGCAGACCCCTTGCTCAGAGCAGACAGGAGACACACAAGCCCTCTAGCCATAACTAATGAGGAGCTGACTAAATGTGAACCACTGAAGCCATGGGCAGATACCAGTGCAAGGATGCATATAACAATATAAAGAAAAACAAGGCAACACCAGAAGAAACTGGTGGTTCTAAAACACCAAGACCCAAAGGAGTAATCAAGATGAAACAAAAGCAATAATACCTTTAAGAAGATTATAGAAGCCTAGAAGAGGATATAAAAAATTCCCTTAAATAAATATAAGATAATACAAACAAAAAATTGGAAGAGATTAAAAATTCTTGAAAGAAAACCAAAAAAAGAAAGACCAAAAAAAATGGAAGAAACATTCCAGGAACTAAAACTTGAAATAGAAGCAATAAAAAAGGGCACAAATGAGCCAAACGTGGAAATAGAAATCCTGAAGAAAAGAGATAAAACTACAGATACAAGAAAAATCAACAGAATTCACCAGATGGAAGAGAGAATCTGTGGAGTACGAGACTCAATAGCAGAAATAGATACATCAGTCAAAGAAAACACTAAAACCAAAAAAAGTCATAAAAAGAATGTCAGGAAATTTGGGATAGCATAAAAAGACCTATCCTGGGAATAATAGGAGGAGGAGGAGGAGGAGGAGGAGGAGGAGAAGAAGAAGAAGAAGAAGAAGAAGAAGAAGAAGAAGAAGAAGGAAGAAGAAGATTAGCTCAAAGGCACAGATAATGTTTTCCATAAAATCATAAAATGAAACTTTCACAACTTGTAGAATGAGATGCCTATAAAGATACAAGAAGCTTACAGAACACCAAATATATTTAATCTCCAAAAAAGTCTGCTTGTCTAATAATAATCAAGCCACAAAACATACAGTACAAAGAAAAAATTTTAAGAGCTGCAAAAGAAAAAGGCCAACAAAACTATAAAGATAGACCCATGAGAATAACACCATACTATTCAATGGAAACAATGAAAGCAAGAAAGTTCTGATCAGAAGTTATACAGAGCATGGCTGCCAAACTAGAATACTATACCCTGAAAAATTATCAATTACCATAGACAGAGTATGGTATTCAGGATATTTCATGAAAAAGTTACACTTAAACAATACCTATTCACAAACCTTGCCCTTCAGAATGCAGTACAGAGAAAACGTCAACCTAAGGATCTCACATATACCCATAAAACCACGATCAATAATTTCACAGAAGAAAAGCCCAGGGAAAGGAAATACATACAAGCTCCTGCCAAAAATAACAGAAAATAACAATAAGTGGTTACCCATTGGTTCCGGTTCTGCTCCCGGGACCAGGTGCTGTCTGCAGAGTGAGTCCCATCACACTCTGTAACAGGTGCAGATAAAGTCTGCCTGACACCATACCCACAGCTGCTGCTGAAGAAATTTGCATGGCTACCCACCTTCACCACCAACTGAGCAAACAGATAAAGACAGGGGTCCCTGAAGGACAGATTCAGACTCTGCCCAGAGACATGACAGGAGGTGCACAAGCCTGAGGGCCACAACTGACCAGGAGACACGTAATCATGAACCACTGAAGCCATGGGAAAATGTCAGTGCAAAAACATACATAATAAGACAAAGAACAACAAGGTAACTCCAGAAGGGGTGATCTTATAAATACAAGGCCTGAACTAAGCAATGAAGAGGAAACAGAAAAAAACAACACAAAAAATTTCTTTTTGATGACCATCGAAGCTCTCAAAGAAGATATGAAAAAGAGCCTTAAAGAAATAGAAGAAAATACAAACAAAAAATTGGAAGAGATGAACAAATCTATGAAAGAAACATGCCAGGAACTAAAAGCTGAAATAAAAGCTGAAATGGAAGCAATAAAAAATGCACAAAATGAGGCAAAGATGGAAATAGAAAACCTGAAGAAAAAAGCTGGAACCACAGATACAAGCATGACAAATGGAGTTCAAGAGATGGAAGATAGAATCTCTGAAGTGGAAGACTCGGTAGCTCAAATTGATATATCAGTCAAAGAAAATAGTAAAACTAAAAAAGCCATAACTCAAAATGTTCAGGAAATCTGGGAAACCATGAAAAGATCTAATTTGAGAATAACAGGAATAGAAGAAGGAGAAGAATACCAGCTCAAAGGCACAGATAATGTTTTCAATAAAATCATAGAAGAAAACTTTCCTAACCTGAAGAAGGAAATGCCTATAAAGATACATGAAACTTACAGAACACCAAAAAGGTACAATCCCAAAAAAAAGTCAGTGCACCACATTATAATCAAGCCACAAAACATACAGAACAAAGAAAAAAAATTAAGAGCTGCAAAAAAAGGGCCAACTCACATATAAAGGCAGACCCATCAGAATAATGCCTGACTATTCAATGGAAATGATGAAAGCTAGAAGGGCTTGGTCAGAAGTTATACAGACGCTAAAACAACATGGCAGCCAAACTAGAATACTATAACATGCAAAATTATCAATCACCATAGATGGAGTAATCAAGGTATTTCAGGAGAAAGTCAGACTGAAAGAATATCTATCTACCAATCCAGCACTACAGAGAGTATTAGAGGGAAAACTCCAACCTAAGGACCTCAGATACACCCACGAAATCACAAACAATCAATAAATCCACAGAATACCCTAGAGAAATTAAATACAAAAAAGTTGCCACCAAAAATGGCAGGAAATATGAATCAATGGTCACTAATTTCCCTTAATATCAATGGTCTCAACTCTCCTATAAAGTGTCACACACTAACAAGATGGATACAACAACAGAAGACATCCTTATGTTTCCTACAAGAAACACACCTCAATTGCAAAGACAGACACAGGCTTAGAATAAAGGGTTGGGAAAAGATTTTTCCAGTCAAATGATACTAAGAAACAAGCAGGGGTTGCAATCCTAATATCTAACAAAGTAGACTTTAAGCTAAAAGCAATTAAAAGGGACCAAGATGGTCACTACTTATTCATCACAGGGAAAATTGGTCAAGAGGAGATTTCAATCTTAAATATTTATGCTCCTAACATAGGGGCACCTACATATGTAAAAGAAACACTGCTAAAGCTCAAAACCCACATCAATTCTTATACCCTAATAGCGGGAGACTTCAATACCCCACTTTCTACCCTGGATAGATCAACCAGACAGAGCCTCAACAGAGAAATAAGGAGTCTAAATGAGGTTATGATGTAAATGGTTTTCATAGATATCTACAGATCCTTCCACCCAAATGCAAAGGAATATACATATTTCTCAGCTCCTCATGGAACTTTCTCCAAAATTGACCACATAATTGGTCATAAAGCAAATATCAGCAGATACAAAAAAATGGAAATAATCCCTTGTAATAGATCGGGACCACCAGGGCCTAAAGTCAGAGTTCAACAACATCAAAACACAAAGAAAGCCTACCAACTCATGGAAACTAAACATCAATCAGCTGATCCATCTCTGGGTCAAGGACGAAATTAAGAAAGAAATCAAAGTCTTCCTAGAATTCAATGAAAATGAATCTACAAGTTATCCAAACTTGTGGGACACAATGAAAGCAGTCTTAAGAGGAAAATTCATAGTGCTAGATGCCTATATGAAAAACCTTGAGATATCCAACACTAGAGACCTAACAGCACAGCTGAAAGCCTTAGAACAATTAGAAGTGAACTCACCTTTAAGGAGTAGACGGCACAAAATAATCAAACTTAGAGCTGAAACCAATATGATTGAAACAAAAAGAACAATACAAAGAATCAACGAATCTAAGAGTTGGTTCTTTGAGAAAGTTAACAAGATAGATAAGCCCTTAGCCAAACTAATCAAAAAACAGAGAGAGAATGTCCAAATCAACAAAATCAGAAACAACATACCCACAGGAAATACAGAGGATTATCAGGTCATATTTTGAAAATCTGTATACCACAAAAATGGAACAGCTAGAAGAAATGGACAGCTTTCAGGACAGGTACCATCTACCAAAACTAAATGAAGATCAGATAAATTACCTAAACAGGCCTATAACCCTTAAGGAAATTGAAGCTGTCATTAAAAAACTCCCCAAAAATAAAAGCCATGGTCCAGATGGTTTCAGTGCCGAATTCTACAAGACATTCAAAGAAGAATTACTACTGTTACTCCTCAAACTATTTCTCACAGTAGAAACTGAAGGAATATGTCCAAATTCCTTTTATGAGGCCACAATCACCCTAATACCCAAACCACTCAAAGACACAACAAAGAAGGAGAATTACAGACCAATTTCCCTCATGAAAATTGATGCAAAAATTCTCAACAAAATTTTGGCAAACCGTATACAACAATGCATAAAAGATATCATCCACCATGAACAAGTAGGCTTCATCCCAGAAATGCAAGGCTGGTTTTACATATGAAAAACTGTAAATGTTATCTATCATATAAACAAACTAAAGGAACAAAACCACATAATCATATCCTTAGATGCAGAAAAAGCCTTTGACAAAATCCAACACTAATTTATGATTAAAGCCCTGGAGAGATCAGAAATACAGTGAGAATACCTAAATTTAATTAAGGCGATTTACAAGAAGCCAACAGCCAGTATCAAACTTAATGGAGAGAAACTCAAAGCAATCCCACTAAAGTCAGGAACTAGACAAGGATGTCCTCTCTCCCCTTATCTATTCAATATAGTTCTTGAAGTTTTAGCTAAAGCAATAAGGGAACGAAAAGAGATTAAGGGGATACAAATTGGAAAAAAAGAAGTGAAGCTATCTGCATTTGCAGATGATATGATTGTATACATAAGTGACCCACAAAATTCTTCCAAGGAACTGCTACAGCTGATAAACACCTTCAGCAAAGTAGCAGGATACAAGATAAACTGAAAGAAATCAGTAGCCCTTCTATACACTAAAGATAGAAGAGCTGAAAAAGAAATAATGGAAACATTACCCTTCATATGAGCTGCAAATAGTAATAAATACCTTGGAGTATCTATAACCAAAGAAGTAACAGACCTATTTGACAAGAATTTTAAATCATTGAAGAAAGAAATTGAAGAGGATATCAGAAAATGGAAAGCTATCCCATGTTCCTGGATTGGTAGGATCAACATAGTAAAAATGGCAATTCTACCAAAGGCAATCTACAGATTCAATGCACTGCCCATCAAATCCCAGCACAATATTTTTTGGACCTTGAAAGAACAATACTGAATTTCATTTGGAATAACAGGAAAGCCAGGATTGGCAACACAATTTTACTCAACAAAAGAATCTCAGGAGGTATCACCATACCTGACTTCAAGTTACACTATAGAGCTACAGTAATAAAAAAAAGCATGGTACTGACATAAAAACAGACTTGTGGACCAATGGAATAGAATTGAGGATCCAGACTTTAACCCAAAAACCTATGAACACCTGATCTTTGACAAAGACAGGTAATAGCAACAACCTGGATACAACCTAGATGTCCCTCTACTGAAGAATGGATTAACAAACTGTGGTACATCTACACAATGGAATGCTCCTCAGCAGTAGGAAAAAATGATATCCTAAAATTTGCAGGCAAATGGATGTATTTAGAGAGTATCCTCCTGAGCGAGGTATCACAATCTCAGAGAGATAAGCAGGGGATGTACTCACTCACTAGTGGTCTGTCAACAAACAAACAAGAAAAAAAGCCTAACATGCCCAAGCGGCAAACCACAACCACTGAACAGTTTGGGATCAGAAACACCCTGGACTGATCCTTCGAACCCCACTCCAACTATAGGAACACCAGACTCACTCTTGAGGGAGGGGGGACAAAACTGGATTTGTCCAGGAGTGGAGACTGATCCAAGCACTTTTGGGTCAGTGGGACCATAGGACTGTCTGCTCCCTGCCCAGGGAGGGGATGGGGAGTTGCAGAGAAGAAAAATGGCAAGATGTGGTGTGAGGGGGAGGGGACCTTGGATAAGGATATACAGGGATGGAAAGAAAGAAGTTTGGAGGGAAAACTGAACACAAGGTGCATATATGTGTAGTAATCTTATTTGCATTGCCACCCTTGATAAGCCATGCTTGTGGTTCTTGTCCTCTTTATAGTTATTGTTAACTTTTCCTCACTTTAAATTCATTTTACTGTTTTTTTGTTAAATACAAAATAAAGAAGGAAAAAAAAGTAGACAGGATCTGTTAACAACCCTTTGAGATATAGCTTGAGAGCTCCTAAAATAATCCATATGGTCAATGCTAAGGCATTCCATGCTTACTCTCCTTGGGAAGCTCACACTCACACCTAGATTTGTCCTCTTCTTTCACTGAGCACCTCTGTCTCTCACTTTTCTCCACTTTTTTGCTTGAAGTCTATACTAAGATAGCATTCCCTGGGACCAGTGAGGTGGCTCTGTGGGTACAAACACTTGTTTTCAAGATTAATTTCTGGAACACATATGGTGAAAGGTAATTCTGACTCCTGAATGTTGTTCTTGGACCTCTATACCTACACAAACACTTACATACACACAAGTACAATAGCTGTAATGAAAAATTGTTCTCTAACCCCCAGGCATAGATAGAAACAGAGACTAATGAAAAAATAATTATGATACTGTCTTTAGTATTCCTAGAATCTCTCATTTTTCCTTTGTTGTAAGAATCTCCAAATACTCCACCTTCTTCACCGTGACTCCTAATTCACCCAACACAGGAGTGGTCCTTTAAAAACACAGACTTGGCTATGGCATCTCATTCCTTTCCAACTCTGTTGGTGTAAGTTAAGCATCAGACTTAACAAGGCATCAGTGTGAAGATGTGAGGACTGCCTTCATCTGCTGAGCTGTTCACAGTACTGTCTACATTTTCTGCATTCTTTATTATCATATTTTTGCACATTGTAATTATTTTCTGTGTCTCAACATTAAATTATCACCCTTGCTCAATATACTATGCTCAGTTTCTTCTAAATAGTTTGATTTTTCTTGGTTCCTGTTGTCCAGTAAATAGGCTAATATATAAAACATATCAGAGAGTTTCTGTCACAGAGCAGCAGTGAAGGGAGATGAAGTCCTTTTCAGTGGTGGGGGACAGAGGCATTTGAACCTGCCCCAAGCAGCAGCTTAAGGAGTTCTCTTACTCTTATAAGGATCTCAGTTTGGAACTGACTGAAACTTTAGGTTTGTTATAGAAAATGTTTCAGTACTAGCCAATATGAAGCAAATTTGGGACTTTATTAATGGCACCTATCTATCTGTGTATCTTATGTATCTATGTGTCTGTCTGTCTATGTGTCTATCTATCTGTCTGTCTATCATTCATTCTGTCATCTGTATCTACATGCATACACATCTACATTTGGCAGTATGTGCATACATGCATATGCATATGCAGTGGCAACAGTCAGATGAGGACTCTTTCCTCAGTACCATTCAATCATGTTTTATGAGACTGTCTCCCACTAAATCTAGACTCATTTGT
>PVIH01027832.1:0-16248 GCA_004025045.1 Sigmodon hispidus | reverse complement strand
TTGACTTTTTATAAACTTTAATATTTCTTAATCAGTGTTCTTTATATTTTCTGGAGAAACCAGAAACTTTTTTATTATTGTTGTGAATAAGGTCATATTTTCATCTGTGTATACCCTTGTTCAAGCTCTCTTCCACCTCCCACCTCTTCCAGTCACTCCCCCTTCTTCACATTTCTTTATCTCCTCCACAGCAAGGGCAAGAGGTCCCAAGGTTCCAATGTGGCTTGGTTCAGCATCCACTCCAGGCAGATCCATTTTCCTCATCCCTACATCAAGACTTCGTTAGGTGTTCCCATCAGAAACTTTCATAATGTGTCAAATGGTACCCTGCTATTGAGATGATCATCATTTATCAAACTGCATTTAGGCAATATACACAATATATAATCCACTCATGTGTGCATGACTGTGTGCATGCTTGTCTTGTGTGTACTTGTGTGTTTAAACCACCATTGAACTATTAATTTTTAATAGCAATATTCACTTGATATAATGATAGTTTACTTGAGCACATTTCAAATAATTATATAGTGTGGTCTTCATCACCTCCCCTTTTATTCCATAGCTCACAATTTCTATTTTTTCTGATTTTATTGTTTTGGACATTCTTTTTTGTTTTGTTATGACTTTTTGAAATAGTGTTTTGTAGCCCTAGCTCTTCTGTAACTTGCTTTCTAGACAAGAAACAAGAGTTTTAGTTGGTACTTAATAAAACCTCAGTGCCAAACATTGGAAAAAAACCTAGAATATCAGAGAGAGATGAAAGACCACAGTCATCCTCACTGAGCCAGTTTCTCAGGGTAAAAGCTATATTCAAGAGTGTTTGGACTGGCTTGTCACTGCTAAAGAATACCTCAATGTCTGCCTATGCCTGCCTTAAATGTTTTTGACCCAGTTGTTTCACTTCTGGGATCAAGTCTGTATCATTCTTCTAGAGTTAGGATAAAAGATGTAAACAAATACTGTTTAGTAGTTACGCACTGAACTCACAGAAACACAGAAAGATCTCTGTGTCTGAAATTATGGAATTAAAGATGTAGGTCACCAATTGGTCATTCCCATGCTGGGATTAAAGGTGATTTACCACTCTCTGTCCCTTGTACTTTGACTGTAGACCAATCTGTTCTCTAATATTCTCAGCTTATTTTATTAAACATTAAATATATCACACTGGTTGACATAAACTCACAGAGAACTCCCAGCCACTGCCTTCCTATTGATGGGATTAAGAGTGTATGCCACCCTAATCCTGTCTTTTTTCTTTTTATAATCTCTTACATTCTGCTGTATGTAAACATAAGAAAAAATGAGAAAGTTACACACATAGTTTTATTGTTCAAATAGGATTAATTTCAAGGATACCCCAGGTGTTAATCAACATGAATTCAAGTCTGAAGTATTCTGAAATTTTTAAGCAAATTAGATTGTTGCAATTAGAAAGATGATGATATCACAGAGGTGCATGATAATTTGATGTGGATGCCATATCAGTAGATGCTACCATTTCTTCATATATTGGTAGGTTGGGGTCAACTATTGGTTTTGAGCCACAAAATGTAAAACAGCTGGGTACAAAATGGGGATTCCAAGCAAAATGAAATGGCACTGATTGCATTTCAAAATAATTATCCCATACTTGATTTGGCATAGTAGAGCTTATACTAAAATTCACATTGTTGTCATTTGCTGGTGTGTAGATTGTCTGTGTGCTCATCTGGAGAGAGGCTACCTCATTTAATGGAGCATGGCTAGGTGTTAAAATTTCTCTGGGTGGTATGATCAATGCATTTGATGAAGCAAGAGAAAAGTAATGTTGGGTCATATTCATTGTATCAGAATATCCTTGGATGATAATAGGATTCTGTCTGAGATACACATTTGAAATGGTCAAGCTGGAATATTGACTTTTTTCACTGGTATGGACAGCTGCACTCACATTGTAATTTTTCGTGGTGCCCAACTCCAAATTAAATTGTTTGTTCTTAAAATCTGGAACTAATGATGCAGTTTGATGAGCAGTTGTTTTAATTCTGATTCTTCTTTTCATTTTTTCTATAAGATGAGGACAGTCTCGTAGAAAGTTTGGGTTGTGATAGAACAGTAAATGATATAAACAGAGAAAATTATTTTGTAACATTTTATAACCATGAACAAACAAAGAAAAAAAAAGCAATTTATAAACCCACAAATTCTACCATAAGCTGTATTTAGTAGATATTACCAATAGCACAGGTAATTCCCCTAAAAGTTTAAAAATATACTTATGTAATAAACATGTAAATGTTATGATATTTAAGTAAAAACATAGAGCTGAGATTTCTATTGTATATGCTTTTACTCCAAGCTTGGTTAACTAAAAGCAAACTCTTTGATTCCAGGAATGTTAGACAAAAAGTTATTTTCAGAATACTCATGGCCTCATTCAATAAACCCCAAAAAGTAAAGAGAGAGAGAGAGAGAGAGAGAGAGAGAGAGAGAGAGAGAAGGAGAGAGAGAGAGAGAAATTTTATGTATTTATATAAACAGTGATTTAACCCTCAGCTGGTTTTTGCACTGCTAGGAATATTTAATGATTAGTAAGAATTGAAGAGTCAGCCTTAGAGAATTAAGGTTTATTATAGTCATATTTTTAAAGACCTTCAAACTCACTTTATGCTACCAGAGTAGCATTAGATTTAGTTTACAACAAAGGTAAGGACTAGGATAGAGAATAAACCTATGTATACCTAAAGAAATGTTATATTAAAAACTTTTTTACCTTTTGTAAAGAAGACATACCATTCTCTTCAGCCAGAAACTCAGGGAGAGAAGCAGATCTCTGGAAAGTCTGTCTTATTTTCTTAAATCCATACCTATTCAATTGTCGAACCAAACTTTTCATGTTGCCAGTTTCAAATATTCTGAAGGGGGTCTTTCGTTCCAATACTTCTTTTTTGAAGAGTTCTTCATTGATCACTATAGATGTCCCATCCTCCTCCCACCAAATAAACTTAAATTTGTCACTTCCCACTATTTCCCAAAGCTTTCTAGGGAAGGACATAGACAGAAAGTTGCTGTCTTCATTTGGCTCAGAAGCACAGAAGGTAGAAGGTGGCCTCTTAATCAAAAACTGCTGAGCCAAAACTTGAAATGCACTTTCTTCAATAATAGCTCTTAATTCAGAGTCTCTCTGACCTGTCTTATCATACAAAGGATAACTGGACGAGGTCTCTGAATCTATTATCTTATCACAAGGGGAAACATTCAGAATTTCTGAATGTGCTTCAGACATTTCCTGCCTACATTACATTACCTCCGTAGAGTTCACATCTAAATGGTTTTTTACTCTACAGTTTTCACTGGCACTTCAGTGGTCCTACTGAGATGAAGTAAGCAATGACATCATAAAGGTAGGCAGTATGATAGCTATGACATCACAAAATGATTTTAGGCTCCTGGAGATCACTGACCAATATTATGCCAGATGTGTTTTTACTCTTCATTAAAATGTACCAAGTAGAGCAAAAGGTTAATCCTTTATTCAGAATGGTTTTTATTTGAAAGACACAAGTCCTAAATAGCTATTGTTTGAAATTTTTAATTTTTCTTTATAGTTGTGGAAATAAAATCAACAGACTGGTGCTTGTTACCTAAACTTTTCTGAGTAAATTGTGTGATTAGCAGATAGCTGGATGAGATTTGACTGTGGTGTTTCTTCTCTCTAATATTTCAGCCTTTCCTTTATATCTGTGCCTGAGATTCTTTCATGACAATCAAAATTTGTGCTCCAAAAAATTGCAAAGATTTTTTTTTTACATCTCTGAACAGAGTATTATGTTGAATGCCTTCAGTTTCAGGTAGGCAAAGGAAAGTTTTTTGAGCCCAGGGGTCCATGAAAATTCTATATTTTAAAACAGTGAAGCTCTTTCTGAAAAATGTCTTTGTGTGTTCAATAAGTACACCTAATAAGCATTTTCTGTTTATTATTATTATTATTATTATTATTAACAAAGAAGTCATGCTTTCTATAACTGTATATCATTATTCAAGGTCCCTTACCACTCCTGCCACATCAGATCATTTTTTCTTCTCCAAAACTCCCCATTCCCTCTCTGGGCAGGCAGCAGACAGTTCCATGGTCTCACTGACCCAGTATAGCTTAGTTCAGTCTTCACTACTGGAAGATCCAGTTTTGTCCCCCCTACCTTAAGAGTGAGTCAGGTGTTGCTTTAGGTGGAATGGGATCTGAAGAGTAAGTCCAGAGTGTTTCTGACCCCAAGCTGTTCAGTGGTTGTGGTTTGCAGCTTGGGCATGCTTGGATTTTTTCTTTTTGTTTGTTTAGAGACCACTAATGAGTGAGTAAATCCACTGCTTGTCTTTCTGAGTTTGTGATACCTCGCTCAGGAGAATGTTGCCTGCAAATTTTAGGATATCATTTTTTTCTTACTGCTGAGTAGTATTCCATTGTGTAGATGTACCACAGTTTGTTAATCCATTCTTCAGTTGAGTGACATCTAGGTTGTTTCCAGGTTCTTGCTATTACGAACAATACTGCTATGAACATAGTTGAGCTAATGCCTTTGGAGTGTGACTGTGCATCATCACGGTAAACACCCAGAGGTGGCATTGCTGGGTCCTTGGGGAGATTGATTCTCAATTTTCAGAGAAACTGCCATACTGTTGTTCCAAACAACAATGGAGGAGTGTTCCCTTTGCTTCGCATCCTCTCCAGCATAGGCTGTCATCTGTCCCATTTATCTTAGCCAATCTAACGGGTGTTCGGTGGTATCTCAAAGTTGTTTTGATTTGCATTTCTCTGATGGCTAAAGATGATGAGCACTTTTTCAGGTGTCTTTCACCCATTCCTAATTCCTCTGCTGAGAATTCCCTTTTTAGATCTGAATCCCTTTTTTTGATTGGGTCATTCAAGGTTTTGGGCTCGATATTCTTGAATTCTTTATATGTCTTAGAGATCAGTGCTTTATCACTTGTAGCGTTGGTTAATATTTTTTCCCATTCTGTAAGCTGTCATTTTGTCCTATTGACAGTGTGCTTGGCTTTACAGAAGCTTCCTAGCTTCAGGAGATCCCACTTATTGATTGTTGGTCTTAGTGTCTGTGCCACTGGGTTTTTTTTTGTTGTTGTTCTTACATATTTATTCATATTGTATGTGTCAAAAATAATAATTAATTAATAGGGGACATTAATAAGAAATTACTCAGGTACAGAAGATACTGAATATTAGAAAATGGAAATAATATTTCACAGAACATAAATGATTAAAAAATATTATGAATAATTTCATCTGTATGATTTGTATTGTAAAAAGTTGTTTTGATCCTTACCATTTGAAATCATAAATTGCATCTTGAACTTAATACCTATGCCAGTTTTCTAGAACACTTTGCGAAGAGATAAATTTCTTGTTCACACAGCATCCCTTCAGTCTTTTCCTGGTCATTAATCATCTTTGAGCTGATATTCCACGGATTTAATTCCCTAACTTACAAGTGAAACATTTCATCTTACTCGCATCCTATTGTAATATTCTCAGGTAAAGAATCTTCTCCTTTGCATTAATAGCTTTTTAAATCATCCTGAAATTCGGGTTTCAGGTCCATTACACACTTGTTAGAGTAATGTGTGTGTGTTCGTGTGTCTGTGTGTCTGTCTTCATTTAAAAAACCAAGTAACTGGGGGCTGGAAAGATGACTCAGAGGTTAAGAGCACTGACTGTTATTCCAGAGGTCCTGAGTTCAAATCCCAGCAATCATGTATGATGACATCTTGGGTACTCTTCTGTATACTGTGTATATAATAAATAATTATTTTTTTATTTTGTATTTATCAAGGAAAACAGTAAATTTAATTTAAAATGCTGATACATTAACAATAACTATAAAGAAAATAAAAATTATTAGCATGAGTTATCAAGGGTATTAATGCACATAATTTGCTACACATAAAATTACTTTGTGTTCAGCTTTCCCTCTGGATTTTTTTCCTCTCCCTGTATATCCCCATGGAAGGTCCCTTTCCCCTGTGCCACATCAGGTCACTTTTTCTTCTCCACAACTCCCCATCTCCTCCCTGGGCTGGCTGCAGGCAGTCCCATGGTCCCACTGATCCAATAATGTTTAGTTCAGTCTCCACTCCTGGCAAATCCATTTTTGTCCCCACTCCCTCAAAGTAAGTCAGGTGTTCTTATAGTTGGAGCGGGATCTTTAGGGTCAGTCCAGGTTTTTTCTTATCCAAAGCTGTTTAGCAGTTGTGGTTGGCAGCTTGGGCATGCTTGGCTTATTTCTTGTTAGTTTGTTTAGAGACCACTAATGAGTGAGTACATTCCCTGCTTATCTTTCTGAGTTTGTGATACCTTGTTCAGTAGGATATTCTCCAAATCCATCCATTTGCCTGCAAATTTTAGTGTATCATTTTTTCTTACTTCTGAGTAGTATTCCATTGTGTAGATGTACCACAGTTTGTTAATCCATTCTTCAGGTGAGGGACATCTAGGTTGATTCCTGATTCTTGATATTACAAATAATGCTGCTATGAATATAGTTGAGCTAATACCTTTGGAGTGTGAGTGTGCCTCTTTAGTGTATACACCCAGAAGTGGCATTGCTGTGTCTTTGGGAATATTGATTCTCAATTTTCTGAGAAACCGCCATATTGAATCCAAAGTGGCTGAACAAGCTTACAATCACACCAACAATGGAGTAGTATTCCCCTTGATCTACATCCTATCCAACATAGGCTGTCATCTGTGCCTTTTATCTTAGCCAATCCAACAGGTGTTAGGTGATATCTCAAAGTTGTTTTGATTTGCATTTCTCTGATGGCTAAAGATGATGAGCACTTTTTCAGGTGCATTTCAGCAATTCGTAATTCCTCTGCTGAGAATTCCCTTTTTACATCTGAGCCCCATTTTTTGATAGGGTTATTCAAGGTTTTGGGCTCTAGATTCTTGAGCTCTATATATATCTTTGAGGTCAGTCCTCTATCACTTGTAGGGCTGGTGAAAATCTTTTCCCATTCTGTAGTGGACTGTGGTTTTGTCCTATAGACAGTGTCCTTGGCTTTACAAAAGATTCCTAGCTTCAGGAGATCCCACTTATTGATTGTTGATCTTAGTGTCTTTGCCACTGGTGTTTTATTTAGGAAGTGGTCACCTATGCCAATTCAAAGAAGTGTTTTTCCCACTTTCTTTTCTATCAAGTTCAAAGGGGGCTGCGTTTTTGTTGAGGTCTTTGATCCACTTGCATTTGAGTTTTGTGGTGGGTAACAGACTTGGATCTCTTTTTATTTTTCTTCACACATCCATCCAGCTATGCCAACACCATTTGTTAAATATACTCTCTTTGTTCCATTGAATATTTTTGGCCTTTTATCAAAGATCAGGTGTTCATTGGTTTTTGGGTTAATATCTGGATCCTCGATTATATTCTATTGATCCACATGTCTGTTTTTATGCCAGTACCAGGCTGTTTTTGTTACTGTGGCTTTATAGTATAGCTTGAAGTCAGGGATGGTGATACCTATCGCGGTAAAAACCCACCCTGAGATATGTTTTAAATGGGGTATATTTGGTGAAAATTGCTCATAAAACAGAGCCGGTTTTAAGAGAAGATAATAGGATGAGGTTGCAGCGCGCTGGAGCCTTTCTAAGGAAGATTCTTCATTCCCACCCCGTATGTCCAAACTCCTGGGCAGCTGGGGTGAACTACACACCTGGTCAGGGAACTCTCACTAGAGAATGATGACTTCCTGTCCTGGTCCTCTCCCTTGAAGGTCTACTTCCGTAATCCTTTTCAGTTAACCATGCCCTGCTCATCTCCAGTCCTATGACACAATCGTTCACATTTATAATTCCTGATTTCCTGCTACATCTCCCTGTTTTGTCTAAATAGGAAGGTTCTAAACTAGGTATAAAACTACATACTATAGGGATCATCATTAAACAGTGTCTGGGAAAGAGAAAGGTACTAACATAAGTGAGGTCAAACTACTGCTAACAAACAACAACTACAAAGTACAATTTAATATCTAAAATGTTGATATGAGAAAATGCACAGGGATTGCTTTAAGGCTGTTTATCTTAAACAATAGAGCTCTAACACTTGTGTGTCTTTGCTGAAATGTAAAGTAATAACAACCTCAACTATCTAATCTTCAACACCATCAAGACCTGAGAAGGAAAATATATATCTAAAGTTGGAAGCATGAAGTAACTTCCAGAAATTAGGAGAAGACAACATCAGTTAACTACCTGGACAGACATCCACCACTTCTCTGTATAGTGGGAGCATCCATCCTTGTGGCTACTGGCCTAGGATATTTGACAAGTTTCCATAGAAGCAGGGTATTTTTTTGGTAGGACACTCTTATCCTGGCTAGGCAGGCTTCGGCTGTCTCTATCCCTCATGCTGCAGGTCCATTTCGGACAGGGAGCACGCTGACAGCAGTAGACGCAAGTGCAGTCCTTTTGCCCCACAGGCCATTAATCATCAAACAAGACAATCTCTTTTCAAGATGTCTGTGATGCTCAACACCACCTTGAGAAAGGAATGGTGATGCCAGGAGTTGTCTTGTCTCTCAAGGCCAAGTTTGAGATAACAAAATCTTGAATGCCATATTCTCTCGGTCTATGAAGTGGTTGAAGACACCTATCTATTGGGTGTATTATAACATGTTTCTGAAAAAGCTGAGTATTCTGACTTTTAGGTGATAAATCTGAGTAACCATAATCTGCAATCCCAATCAACCAAGAAAATGAGGCTAATATTGTAAAAATAGGCATTCCAAAATGAGTGTACAGCTCCTACAAATAATTTCAAGTATAACAATCTTAGGAAAATTGACCAAAATACAAATTTTTTTATCAAATGACAACAATATCCTAATTATATATCATTATATATAAAAATATATCTAAATGGATTTATATAAAACAACTCGTGTGTATAGTACAATAAATGTTATGACTATCATAAATAATTAGAGGTAGAAATTGCATTATGGAAATGACAATGCACTTAATACACATCAATGTGCAAAATATTTTAGACAGAGGTAGATACGTTCAAAATAGGGCAATTATACATTCAACTTTGCATCAATATACATTATCCCAATCAGACATATAGATTAATTTCCCGTTTGTGTCAATATACAAACATTCGTACAATGTTCATCTTTGCATCAATATACATATTATCTAAATCAAACATATAGATTGATTTCCCATTTGTATCAATATACAAACATTTGTAACATGTCAATTTATTTTTCATTCATCCTTTGGTTAATAGTTGTTTGCAAGTATAATGATCTCCTATCTGTTCCCTTTTCTTTCTATCTCTCTTTCTCTCTCTTTTTTTTATAATATCACACTGTCCTCTACCTAAGATTAATTTATAACCATTGTACCAAAATGATAATTGACCATAACCCTGCCTTGGATGACCAACTTATTGGGAAAGGGATGTAGTTCTTTCATTGAGTTGATTCATGCTGTCCTGTGGGCGACGGTATCTCTGTGGGGTACTGTACACTAAACAATGGTTAAATCCTAACGAAGTAACTGTAAATTTACTTAATATAATTAAATAGCTATAAATGGTTATATATATATAACCATTCCACAAAAGTCTATAACCATTCTCATCGTACTGAGTGAGTCCATCTGAAATATTTGTTAAAGATATGATAAGAAACTATCTTGCGAATGTCCTGATTGGTCTATACCTCAAAAGTGATCACTGAGTGACAATATAGCAGGTTCCTTCTTACTCTGTCTTAATGTGTGTGTGTGTGTTCTTTTTTTTTTTCGGTGGGGACCCCATCTTCCTTCTGGATGCCTTGTAGAGTGCTGGTAGGAGAAATTGTTTTTAATAGTGAAGGATCCAATGGATATTATCAACTGGAGATATTGAACCACCAGAAAGTATTGTGTGCAGAAAAGATTTCTAAAGTAAGAGAGTAAAAAATGCAGAAAGGAATAAGATTTAAAATTTAAAATGAAAGTGAGATTATTTTGGTCCCTATATATTTCATCTATTTTCTGTCCCACGTCAGGTGGCTTTTCTGATGTGAGACAGAGTTTTTAAAGTTTTACGCTTGGGTTTAGAGAGGGAGAAAGCCACTTGCTCCACCTCCAAAGCCAGTCTTTTTTGTTACCAGATCAGGACTTCACATATATATATTATATACATATATATATATATATGTTTAATGTTCAAAAGTCTGAGCATTCAGCATCCTGTTTGCTTTGTGAAGAGGGTTGTATCCATTCTTGTTTAAAAACAAAATTAAGACCTTGTCCCACCTTAATTAAGTGAATGTTCCTTACCACATATCCAATTGTTTTATCGGCTCACAAGCCATTACTCCTCCTCAGGAGGGTTCTCCTTTTCAATCTGGTTCTTTATCAATCTCGTTGGTACCCATATTTTCTCTTTTCCTGTGGAAACAAAAGCAAAACCCCCTACCCCAATGAAGCACATGCCCTGGTTTCCATTCTGAAGTTAGTACATCCTTAAAAGAAACAGGTTGATTCAACTCAGAAGTTCTTTCTATTACCCAGTGTTTCTCTGCAGCTGAAGTCCCTTTCTCATCAGCATTAAGAAAGTTTAATGTCAACAAGGCACTATGTAATCTCTCCCTAGGATTTTTTATACCACCTTTCTGTTTATGAAGCATCTCTTTCAAGGTGTGATGGGATCTTTCCACAACCACTTGTCCAGTGGGGTTGAGTGGTATCCCAGTAACGTGTTTTATCTTATAATATCAAAAAATCTGCTTCATTTTCTGGGAAACATATGCTGGAGCATTGTCAGTCTTAATTTGATCAGGAATTCCCAATATGGCCATGGCTTCCAGAAGATGAGTGAGTACTGCATTAGCATTTTCAGAACTCAGGGCAGTAGCCCACTGCATTCCTGAGTAAGTGTCAATGGCGTGATGAACATATTTCATCTTACCAAATTCCGGGAAGTGAAACACATCCATCTGTCAAAACTCATTGCTCCTAGTACCCTTAGGATTACTCCCAGTGGGCAAGGATGGTTGAGTGTAAAGGGAACATTTGTCACACTTGCGCAAAATTTCCTTGGCTTGATGCCAAGTGATGGGAAAACTCTTCCTTAATCCCTTGCTATTGACATGATGCTTCTTGTGAAATTCTGAGGCTTCTACCACATTCCCAATCAAAAACCAATCAATCTCATCATTACCCTGTGCTAAAGGACCAGGAAGGCCTGAATGAGCTCTGATATGTGTTATATACATAGGCTGTGTTCTATTTCTGATGATATCCTGTTGCTGTACAAACAAAAAGGTTAATTTTGTATCATCAGGAATGAAGTAAGCAGTTTCAATATGAAATACAACTCCTTCTGCATAATGAGAGTCAGTTATCAGGTTAACGGGTCCAGGAAAATCCAATAACACCATAATAATGGCATACAGTTCTGCCTTCTGAACAGAATCATAAGGACTCTGTGTCACCTTACTGAAGTTTTCTGAATTATAACCAGCCTTTCCTGTTTTATTTGCATCAGTAAAAATGTAGGGGCTCCAGAAATAGGTTTATCCTGTAACACACGGGGGGAAATCCAATTAGTCTTCTTTATAAATTGAATCCTTTTGCTTCGGGGATATTTATTATTAATCTCCCCCAGAAACCCACTACAGGTCTTTTGCCAAGGTTCATTGTCTGCCCATAATCGACCAGTTTCCTCATTAGTCAAAGGTAAAACAATTTCTGCCGGATCCTTTCCAGTCAATTGTCGAAGCCTGAATTTTTTTTTTTGAAAATCAAATCTGAAATCTTTTCAATGTATGTATTTAGTTTTTTACTTGGTCTATGTGGCAGAAATATCCATTCTAATATAATATTTTCCCTTTGCATTATGACCCCTGTAGGGGAATATTCAGAAGGCAAAATAACCAGGATGCAGTCGAGGTCTGGGTCTTTACGGTTAATTTGTGCTTCTTGTAATCTCTTTTCCACCAATGCTAATTCTTTCTCAGCTTCATCAGAGAATTCCCTGGGACTATTCAGATCTTTATTTCCATCTAAAGTTTTGAAAAAATGAACCAGTTCATAGTTTTTAATACCAATAACTGGACATATGTGGGCTATATCCCCCAATAGTTTCTGGAAATCATTAAGTGTTTTTAATCTGTCCCTCTTAAGTTGTACCTTCTGAGGTCTAATTGTTTGCAAGCCTATTTTATATCCCAAATAATTGATAGAATCCTCTCTTTGTATTTTATTAGGGGCAATGTGAAGTCCCCAATCAGGCAACACCTTCTTCCATTCCTCAAACAGTCTTTCTAAGGTGTTTATGTCTGGGTCCACTAACAATTTATCATCCATTTAATGGTAAATGATAGACTGTGGGAATTGTTTGCGTATCATTTTCAATGGCTGTTGGACAAAATATTGGCATAGCGTGGGGCTATTCAACATCCCTTGTGGAAGGACCCTCCATTGGTAACTTTTTACTGGGTATGAATTATTAAAATTAGGTACAGTGAAAGCAAACTTCTCCCTGTCTTGTTCTTGTAGAAGTATTGTAAAAACACAGTCCTTCAAATCAATAAGTATTATAGGCTATCCTTTAAGTAGCAACGAAGGTAAAGGTATACCAGATTTTAGGGTGCCCATGGGCTGAATCACCTTATTAATTGCCCTTAAATCCATCACCATTCTCCATTTTCCAGACTTCTTCTTGACCACAAATACAGGGGTATTCCATGGGCTGGTCGATTCTTCAATATGTTTAGTTAGTAACTGTTCTTGTACCAATTGTTCTAGGGCTAGCAATTTCTCCTCTGTCAAAGGCCATTGTTGGACCCAAATAGGTTTATCCATCAGCCATTTCAAAGGCAGGGCTGTTAGTGTCTTAGGGGTGCTTGCAGTTTTAAGACTGCATCTTTGTGCAACCTGAATGACCGACGGTTGTTTTATGTAGCCTTTTGAGGTATTACCTTCAAGGCCACAATTAGTTCTTTGGCTAGTATGTAGGCCTGGAGCAATCTTAATTTGAGTGATCCATTGTCGTAGGAGATCACGACCCCATAAGTTCACTGCTATGTTGGCCATGTATGGCTTCAATCTCGCTCTCTGTCATTCTGGTCCTATGCATTCTAGTCATCTCACACTGTTTTACATGAGACAATGTCCCAATCCCTAAAAACTGAATGTTTACCTCCTTCAGAGGCCACCTGGGGTGCCAGGCCTGATGAGTTATGATTGAAACATCAGCTTCCATGTCGACTAAGCCCTGCATAAAAATATTGTCTATTCTTATTGTCAACTTTAGTCTTTGTTCATTTATGGAGGTCTGCCAAAATAGGTGTTTTATTGGTTTGCTGGATACCATCAACTTCTCTTGTAAGGGCAATCTATTGTCTATGGTTACATGATCTACTGTTTCAGACTTGGAATTTGTTACTCTTCCTGAGGACACTGCTCTTCCACTGTGACTGGATATGACTGAACCCTTTTTGGCTTAGAGGTCCGATTCTTGGGGGCTTCCCTGGGGAAGCCCCGAGTTACGTTTCCCGATGGTAAAAGTTTGCCATCTTTGTCTCTTATAGATCTATATTCATTCGTCCAATGTCTACCTTTGTTACATCTCCTACATAGTCCAGGAGGTAGTAGCTTTCTGTTTAAGTCACTCCTGTGATTGGAAAAGTTCCCACGTTTGCTTTGTCTACAATTTCTCTTTATATGGCCTGGCTTACAACAATTGAAGCAAATAATGCCTTGATTTCTCATCTTAGCATTAGAAATGGCTTGACCTACCCAATTCTCTTCATTATGGTGTAGTCAGCATTAAGTGCACATTGAATCCATTCATCTAAGGGTGAACCCCTGATCTTTAATGGCATGATCAATTTTTTACATGTCATATTAACATTATCGAAGGCCAAAGAGAGTATCAATTGTTTCCTAACTTCTGGATCTGACACTGCTCTATTTACAGCCTGAGTCAACCTGTGTAAAAAGTCTGTATAAGGCCCCATTGGACCTTGTTTAATCTGGGTATATGACTCAATTCTCTGTCCTGGGTCCAAAACCTTTTCCCATCTGTTTAAGGTGGCAGTACAACACAACAACAGAGCATGGTCATCATAAGTAGCCTGAACTGATAAATCAGCAAACTGACCTTCCCCAAGGATTTGGTCCTTGGTAACATTTCCAGTTTGATCTCAAGATTCCAAGGCTTTAGCCTCTTCTCTGAACTAATTCTTCCACTGGAAGTTTTGGCCATCATTCAACACTGCGTTTGCCAAATTCATCCAGTCATCAGGAATTACTCGATTCTGTGCTGACCATGAGTTCAAGGATTGCCTGACAAAAGATGAGTGTACACCATAGTTCACGATGGCTTCCTTTATTTGTTTTAAAGCCTTCATGGGTATAGGTTCATAATTGAATCCCACATTGTCAGAGCCCTTCCACGTGGTTGTGGTTTTTTGACCACTGCTACAACTGGGAATAGAGTTGGAGGGATGGGGGTAGTCCCCTCATGGTAACCACTCTAGGTGAAGAACCTTCCCTGCAATAGCACCATTTAAGAGGGGGCTCTGGGTTATCTTGAGCAGATGTTGCCTCAAGATCCTTTTCTAAAACCTCCAAGCAAGCCTCATAATCTTGTAACTTAGTGGTAATGGTCTTTTCAAGTGTTTTATAGTCTTCTATAAATGATCTCTCCAACAATTTCATAGAATGGGAAATCCTGTACATTGTACATCTACAATATATATAATCTGTATGTCAGGCTCTGTTTAAATTTAGATAGTCAAACTGCTTCTGCCTCCTAAGTGCTGAGATTAAAGGTATGCACAAACAACAAGCAAATGAATGTTGTTATCCCCTCAAATAATCAAGATTAAAGATGGTTCTTAAATTTAACATCATTTATATAAGTTTTCCTAGGTGTACCAAACTCTGAGTTTTAGTTCATTTCAAAGAAACGTGTGTTGACTTCTAAGAATAGCCATTTAACAAGATTACAGTGCATTCAGAGCATAGAACAAGGCAGGAGATAACTAATTATTTGCTGGTTTTGTAGCAAATGGTTAGCTACAATGTGCATTCTTGAAATATAAAATAAGTTCTCCTTAAAATCATACAGTCTCCTTAATTACTAAGCCATCTATGTAGCCCTTCTTTTAAATAAAAATTATTTAAATAAATTGGAAATCATAAGTACCATACCACTTTTACCTTTTAACTCTTGATTCCATCCCATCTCAAATCCTTATCAACATCTACCTTGTTAAATATGGGTGATACAACAAGATGTGTCCATTTTTGATGGTGTACATGTATGGATAGTTGGCTGACCATATTCTAATGACTAAAAAATTAGAGTTCTCATACCTTCCTGAGGCTAGTCATTCAAATAAAAGATAACTTCACTTATGAATCAGCATCACATGTCTGATGTTGAAAATGCTACCTTAAACAGGAAACATAACAAAAAAAACATTAAAAACTAAAATATAAAGTAATTGAACAGCCTAAATATATTACTGGGACAAAATTCACAGATGAAGTGATAACACATTCAAAGGAAATATAAAATCAAGAACTTGATCTATTTACAGAAATTATATCAAAGAAAAAAATTAAAACATCAAACATTTATTTCTAAGAATGGAAGTGACTCAATGGTACAGAAACCCAATAATATGAGCTGTGCCTGAGTTTTACTCCAAGATGAAAATTACCAAGAATGGTGGGAATGTAAGATATACAAAAATCATAAATCTAAAACCTTTTTAAAGAAAATCTCAGTAATAATGATTCTTTAAAACTATTTTGAGTACACATGGTCCAAAAGATACAAAAATAAACCAAAAGTCATACCAATTTAAAAAAAAATCTAGCCCTAACACTATCCTAACTATAATTTTCTCAAGAATAAAACTAGAAATTTATGGCACACTAGACCTTAAGGTTGCAAGTGATTCTGTCTTACCTCAACTAGTAGCTTGTTAACTTCCCCCATTTGATATAGATTTGTGACTAGTGGCTAGCTGTGTATCAGGAATAGATCTTTATAATGGTTTAGAGCTAAATATCTGTGTGGTTCTTACTATTAAAATCTCTTGACAGGCCAGGTTAATCACACACATCTCTGCAGTGTTTTAAAAGGAGTCATAACTCAGTTAAGTTTTATTTTGTGAGACTTAATATCTCCTTAGCATTGGTAAATTCTGTATATCAAAAAATTTCTTTCTACATTA